>VSTD030000475.1:0-15879 GCA_008808055.3 Sporobolus alterniflorus | reverse complement strand
AATCAATAAATGCATCTAACTCTTTGATATACTTATTGCAAAGGCGCGACTCATACATCCAACTTCAATCCGACAACATATATATATATATATATATAAAACAAATCATGTGTTGGATTAGATAGATATAGTAATATAATAACGATTTTATTCAATTTTTTACTAGAAGTGCTATAAAATCTAGTTCAAATTTAGAAAAAAGAGCTACATTAAAGAAATTATATTCCAATGATAATGAAGATCTATTAAAAAAGGGGCAAAAGTAAAAAGAGTAGGGGAGGAGAGGAGAAGAAGAATAACCCTTGCAATAATTATACTTCATCACAATAAGAATTTTAGAGGTGTGCGTCCAAAAAAGGAAAATAAATGGTAAGAGCAGGATAAGATCGGATGCCGCCACTGTTCTGCCCTAGCTTGGATCACCCACTATAAGAGGATATGAAACGGAGATGCGCCATGCTACCATTCTTCTCCCTTTATACGAAAAGGGAGACGCACCCAGTAATGAGCGTGGCTCTATTGTCACAAAAGCGGCCTCGTCTCTGATTTTAAATAAACTGAGATGCGCTGAAAAATCGAGTGTCTACTTTTTATCCTCCATCGAGCCAGGTGCATGCCTCGGTGATGCAGGTGCGCCTCATTTTACCAGATTGGAGATGATCGTCTGTGGGCGCATCCCTAATCTACGTCTCCTATTTAAATTTCTTACGTAATGGCAATACACTCGTAGAATCGTTGTGCTGGTAGGATCTTATGTTAGCCTACTTTCCCTTGTTTTAAACTAAATGATATTTTTGTGGATAGTGAATCCAAATGTCTCAGTAAAGAGAAAATTTAACTATATACACATTATTCGGTCACAATTACAGACTTAGTTGTGTAGTGTAAATTTCTTTATTTCTTTTTCCTTCTTTAGAACTAGCGACGTCATCTCTTTAGTGGAAACACAAGAATGCTTCCACAATTTATATGAAAAAAATAATGATTCCTGCTAGGAGAAATCCCCACGTTTGAAAACCAGATATTGCACCCACAAATTTCAGAGCTTAGTTCAATTTGGAATTAAATCCTAATAACCACATGGGCCGTTCGCACCGGATGTTTTGGCTGACTCGATATGCGTTCCCTCAGAGGTAAACTGGACCAGTTAAAGCCTATAGGCAGGGTGGGCATCTGTCGGTCTCGGCAGGCCCAACAACATAGCCCGCAGATCTTTTTCCGTGGCCTGCTCGGTTGATCGGGGGATGGCCGCCGCCGCCGCCGAAGTGCGAGAGCACAGAGGAGCGACGCGCACGACCGCTGGCAGAGGCGCCCAGCCTTGCGTTGCTGAGCGCCGGGGGACAGCAGGCGGTGGCGCAGGGGCGGCGACATCGGTGGCTTGCGTTGCGTATGCGACGGCGTCCTTTGCGTCTTCTTCATGGAGCCAGCAGCAGGGTCTGTCGTCGATTGAAGAAGCAAAATGGCGAGAAACCGATGCGGTCACTTCTCCCTTGTCGTGTTCTCGATTATCTCGACGGCGAGGGATTGAAATAATGTTTGTAGTCGTTTTGATGAAAACAACAACAACAACCACCACCACCAAGCCTTTTAGTCCAAAACAAGTTTGGATAGTCATTTTGATGAAACCAATGCCACGAATTGATATTCAAGCTAGGTTTCTCCAGACAAATCCTGTTCCTAGACGTACCATCGATCGTGAAATGGAGATAAGTGGGAGCTTACAAAAATGGGTTGAGGGCACAGGGCAGTCCATGTGTATAGTGAAGTTCACTAGCCTTGAATGGGGGTTCTTTTTTCATTTTGGGTGCAAGTTGTGTGTTTATGTTGATCTCGAAGAAGGTTTTAATCTGGAGTCTTTGATGTGTGATGGTATTTTAGTGCTGGAGCATTATCTTTTCATGATACATTATATTTTCCTGGGAACATGAACAGGCAGTTACCATCAACGCGAATGCATGGACTAATGCTGGACATGCTGTGAATCATCTCTATGATATGCTGTACATGATGGGCCGTGATGATGTTCTAGTTGGTGTTGGTGGTGATGGTGGAATATCATACTCGGGCACTATATATCCCAATGTTGGTGGTTTTTTACCACTGATTGATCAGGTACAAGTAGAACTCTCTTTTTATCATCTTAGCTTCCACACAAACAATATTATGGAGAGAAGGCTATTTCAAATTTTTTATAGAGAGAAAATTATCTTTTGACATTGTTATATCGAGAAAACTATCTTCATAAACACCGGAAGGACAATGTGTTGCTCAAGAAAGGGAATTTATATTTGTTCCATGTGACTCCTGTTTAGTGTGTAGATACTAATATGTAGGTGAATTTAGGGTATGATAACAGCTGGGGAAGGGAATTTATATTTGTTCCATGTGACTCTTGTTTAGTGTGTAGATACTAATATGTAGGTGAATTTAGGGTATGATAACAGCTGGGGATTGCCGTTACAGGCAAGCTATTCCACGAGAAAGCGGTGGTCGGTTGGACATTGACACAAACATGGGAATCCGAAATGGTTTCCTTCCACAGGTAATGTGTTTCTATGTTACTCTGTACAAGCGCCTTGTGTGTTGATGCTAGAATAAAATGTCACATGTATCTCAAAATCAAAATTCACTCGTAGGATAGTAATTGGTGCTAAATCTGGTCTATTAGTTCACTACTGCATCATCTGGGTATCCTGTGATCATTGTGCTATCCTTTATGGAAGACATATGTCTGGTTACAAGCATTATTTCTATTTCTATTACAAGCTCCAACTTATACTGTTTAATATGTGAAACAGGGTTACAGAAGATATAAACCATTGAAGCAACCCACAGCACAGCAAGTACTGATTGATACAATATCAGAGGGCTCTACAACCGTCATTCTATTAGGAGCACATACGAACTTTGCCATTTTTCTCATGTCATACCCACACCTGAAAAGAAATGTGGAGCACATATACATTATGGGAGGCGGTGTGAGATCAAAGAACCCTACAGGTTGCTGTCCAGAAAATGCTACCACATCTTGCATGCCACAACAATGTGGTGACCATGGTAACTTGTTTACTAGTTACGCTACCAACCCGAATGCAGAATTCAACATTTTTGGAGATCCTTTCGCTGCATACCAGGTATGAGCCTGTTTCTACAAAACACTGCCAACTGAATTCTTTCTTTCCATTGAGACTTTTTTGTTCACAATACTTGTCATTCTTACTTACCAATGGACATTTCCTTCCATTGAGATTTAAAAGTGGATGTTTCTTCATAGTTTTTTCATTTGCACATCTGCATCTCCAGATTTGCACCCGTTTTCTTTGAATCTACTATTTTAAAGCCACGTCTTATTTATCTACTATTTTTTGTTTAGTCTCCATAACAAATTTTACATGAGATTCTAAATGTCCTATATTTTAGTTTTTTTTTTCAAATAGCTTGAACCCACGTAATCATCCTTGTAGTTTAAAAGAGCTACTTACTGAAAGAACGTAGTTGCTCCACACTTGCATAATGAAATTCTTGATTCTATCTTCCTACCAAAATCATTTGATTAATGGATCAACAACCACATTTTTTGGAACTGCCATTCAAAAGTGGGTGCTTCATCTTATATCCTTAAAATCTAATAATCCGTGGACTGTTTTTGTTTCATGCTACTTCACTTTGATTCTGATGGAATAAGTCCTTGTACTGTTGGTCTTTGTGGTCCTCTACATGTGGTTACCAGGACAACATCTTAGACTAGAAGGATAGTATCTTAGAGAATAGCATCTTAGAGGACAACATCTTAGGACAACATCTTAGACTAGCATCTCGACATATGCGTGGCTGCGTTGGCTAGCTATAAATATGTAACCCAACCCCTAGGTTGGCATGGCATTGTGTGAGAAATAAACCAGAAAAATTGCCCCAACTCCTAATGTCATCATCTTTCTCAATGAGAGTAAGAGTCCAGCTACTAACATCTGGTATCAGAGTCGTTCTATCCTGCAGCCTAAACATCTTCTGCTCATCCCCTTCCCACGCCTCCCTCGGTCCTCAGCCGGTACCAGGAACACCGGCTGTCCCTACTCATCCCTCCTCTCCTACACAGACGAGCAGAGGCAACCTCTTCCCCATGCAGCAGCCCCCCACTAGTGCGCCATGTCCGAAGGACAGTCTCAGTGCTCGGTCACTTCGAGCGCGCAGCACAGGCAGGAGGCTGAGGTTGGCGCGGCAGAGGAACGCGAGCGAGCGGCGGCAGAGACTGCAGTGACGGCGGCAAGGGCGGCAGGGCTGGCGATGGCGGAACTAGCAACAGCAAGGGTAGAAGTAGAAGTAGCAGCGGCGGCGGATGCAGCACGTGCGGCAGCAGCAGAGCTCGAGGCTCTGCGCGACAGTAGCATCAGCAGCTCTGTCTCAGCCGACGGCGGCACCGATGACGAGCTCAAGCTGATGAGGGAGGCAGCACGAGAGCAGGCAGCGTAGTGGGCAGCCGCACACCCCAGAGGCGCGGTGGCGGCAACCCAGACGGGCGTGGACACGCCGGCGACGCTTCGGGTGGGGGCGAGCGCGGCGGCCATTACCCCGACGGTGGTGGCAGCCTAGACAGGCACGGACGCGCCAGCGACTGGGTTGACGGAGATCGCGGCCTTTACAGGCGGTGTGGCTCTCCCTCCTCAGATAGGTACCATGGTCACCGTGGGATCCAGATCTTTGTCAGGGATGTCGGTCCTGGCGTTGGGTGGCCTACCCTAACCAAGACCAACTACGTCGAGTGGGCCGCGGTCATGAGGATTCGGCTCCAGGTGCGGCACATGTGGGAAGCAGTTCGGTACAGCGACGTCGACTACTACAAGGATCGGCGGGCGCTAGATGCCCTCATTGCTGCCGTCTCGCCTGAGATGCAGTTCTCGCTTTCCAAGAAGCGGACTGCCAAGGAGGCCTGGGACGCCATCGCTACGGCATGCATCGGCAGCGACCACGCCCGTAAGACCACGCTGCAGGCACTTTGGCAGGAGTGGGAGAACCTGGCCTTCAAGCCAGGTGAGAACGTTGATGACTTTACTCTCCGTCTCAACACTCTGCTGCAGAAGATGGTGCAGTTTGGTGACGACACCTACGACGAGGAGAGAGCCGTCGAGAACCTCTACCGTTGCATCCCCGAGATGTACAAGCAGATCGCTCGCTCGATCGAGTCTCTGCTGGACCTCTCCACAATGTCAATCGAAGAGGCGATAGGTCGCCTCAAGGTCGTCGACGGCGATGAACCATAAGCTCTCTCAGCACCTATCACCGTCGGCGGGAAGTTACATCTCACATGAAAATAGTGGGAGGTCTGCCAGGGTGACAGGAAGAAGGGGGAGTCCTCTACCTCGACAGGCGTCCGCAAGCGCGGCAAGCCGCGCAAGGCGTGCGGAGGCACCCAGACCGGGGCGCGAGGACGTGCCGAGGGTAGCGCCCGCGGAGGCGCCGCCGGTAACCAGAAGCCGTCACGAGACGACGCCTGCCACAACTGTGGCAATCTTGGCCATTGGGCTAAGAAGTGTCGATAGCCACGATGCGGCCAGGCCCATGTCGCACAGGTGGAGGAGGAGGAGCCAGCTCTGCTCCTAGCACATGCAAGCATCGAGTTATCTCCAGCGGCATCGACCGCAGCGGCTCTCCTCCACCTTAATGAGCTGAGAGCACACGCCCTCCTCGGTGACGGCTCCAGCAACGACAAGACTGACGGGTGGTGCCTTGACACCAGTGCCACCCATCACATGACCGATCGACGGGAGTTCTTCACTGAGCTTGACTCTGATGTCCGAGGCTCCGTCAAGTTTGGGGATGCCTCTGGTGTGGAGATCAAGGGCGTCGGCTCTGTCATCTTCGCCGTCAAGTCTGGTGAGCACAGATTAGTCACCGGAGTCTATTACATCCCCGCGTTGAGAAACTCTATCATCAGTTTGGGACAGCTGGATGAGAATGGTTCGCGTGTGGAGATCAAGGACGGAGTCATGAGGATTTGGGATCGCCATCGTCGCCTTCTTGCCAAGGTAACTGGAGGCACCAATCAACTCTACATCCTCAATGTGCAGGTAGCACAACCCCTCTGCCTTGCTGCTTGTCAGGACGATGAGGTGTGGCAGTGGCACGAGCGCTTCAGGCACCTTCACTTCGAGGACCTAAAGCGGCTCAGTGTTAAGGGGATGGTACGAGGCCTACTGAGCTTTGACCACGTCGAGCAGTTCTGCGACATCTACGTGTTGACGAAGCAGAGGCGGCTCCCCTTTTTCCAGCAATCGAGCTTTCGAGCCAAGGAGCGGCTCGAGCTCGTGCACAGGGACCTGTGTGGCCCGATGACATCGGCTACACCGGGAGGACGACGCTACTTCCTGCTGCTCGTCAATGACCTCTCCCGCTACATGTAGGTTGTGGTCCTTAGCAGCAAGGGAGAGGCTGCGGACGCCATCAGGCGCGCGCAGGCCGCTGCGGAGGCGGACTGCGGCTGCAAGCTGTGCGTGCTGCGCACCGACGACGGCGGCGAATTCACGACGGCTGAATTCGCGCTGTACTGCGCGGATGAGGGTGTTCAGCGCCACTACTCCGCGTCGTACAACCCGCAGCAGAACGACGTCGTCGAGCGGCGCAACCAAACGGTTGTGGGGATGGCTCGGGCCCTCCTCGAGGGGAATGCCGACTGTCTTCTGGGGAGAGGCGGTGCTGACGGCTGTCTACATCCTCAACCGCTCGCCCACCAAGGTTCTCAACGGTAGGACGCCGTACGAGGCTTGGCATGGATGCAAGCCGGCGGTCTCTCACCTACGCGTCTTCGGCTGCTTCACGTTCGCTAAGGAGCTTGGCCACATCGGCAAGCTCGATGACAGGAGCACTCTGGGGGTGTTCATCGGCTACACTGAGGTCTCGAAGGCTTACCGCATTCTTGACCCAGGGACACAGCGTGTGTGCACGACGCGCGACGTAGTGTTCGATGAAGGGCGAGGATGGGCTTGGGACAAAGCGGTGGACGACGGCTCGACTCCGACATACGACAACTTCACCGTCGAGTACGTCCACTTCAAGGGAGCTAGGGGAGTAGGCAGTTCTCTTCCACCAAACATGTCTATCCCAATCCCCGAGCCTCCACCGACCTCAGCGCCACGCTCTCCAGCCACGACCTCGGTTGCAACGAGGTCTTCACCACCACCACCACAGCCGGCGACCCCATGTACTCCAGCATCGACAGCCACTCCGACACCAGCTCGTGTTGAGCACAATCCGGTGGAGTTCGTTACTCCGCTCTCCTATGAAGAGGAGCGCATCGACGCGTACCACGACGGCGAGCCATTGCGGTATCGTACGATGGAGAACCTTCTCGGCGACCAGGCGGTGCCGGGACATCTGGAGGCACAGTTGCATCTTGCGTGCAACGACGGCGAGCCTCGGTCTGTCGCGGAGGCCGAGAGACACGCGACATGGTGTGCTGCGATGCAGTCGGAGATGGACGCAGTTGAGAAGAACCGCACCTGGGAGCTTGTTGATCTCCCTCATGGTCACAGCGCGATCACCCTTAAGTGGGTGTTCAAGCTGAAGAGGGATGAAGCCGGTGCCATCGTCAAGCACAAGGCTCATTTGGTGGCACGCGGTTTCGTGCAGCGGGAAGGGATCGACTTCAACGATACCTTCGCCCCCGTGGCACGGATGGAATCCATGCGACTCCTCTTTGCGCTGGTTGCCTAGGAAGGCTGGCGTGTTCATCACATGGATGTCAAGTCGGCGTTTCTTAACGGCGATTTAAAGGAGTAGGTCTACGCGCATCAGCCGTCGGGATTTGTGATCCCTGACAAGCAGGGCAAGGTGTTGCGCCTGTGCAAGGCCCTCTATGGCTTGCGGCAGGCACCGAGGGCGTGGAATGCCAAGTTGGACTCCATGCTCAAGGGGATGGGCTTTGGGCAAAGCCCGCATGAGGCGGCCATCTACCGACGAGGCAATAGAGGAAACGCCCTGCTGGTGGGTGTCTACATCGACAACTTGGTGATCACCGGCACCAAGGATGCGAAGGTGGCAACGTTCAAGGAAGAGATGAAGGCCACCTTCTAGATGAGTGACCTGGGACTTCTCTCCTTCTACCTGGGGATCGAGGTACACCAGGGCGACTCCGGGATCACGCTTCGACAGACCGCCTACGCCAAGTACGTCGTTGAGCTGGCTGGTCTCACCGACTGCAACCCAGTTCTCACTCCGATGGAGGAGAGGCTGAAGTTGAGCCGTGACAGCACGACAGAGGAGGTGGACGCTATGCAGTACTGGCGTCTTGTGGGGAGCCTTCATTACCTCGCCCACACACGGCCAGACTTGGCATTCTCCGTCGGCTACGTTAGTCGGTTCATGCAACGACCGACGACGGAGCACTAGCAGGCTGTGAAGAGGATCATCCGGTATGTTGCAGGGACTCTTGACCACGACCTCTACTACCCGAGGTGCCCGAGGGAGGCACACCTTGTTGGGTACAGTAAGAGTGACAACGTCGGTGACATTGACACCAGCAAAAGCACGAGCGGGATCCTCTTCTTCAGCAAGTGCCTCGTTAGCTGGCAGTCGGTCAAGCAGCAGGTGGTGGCCTTGTCCAGCTGCGAGGCCGAGTACATCACAGCCTCCACCGCTTCGACTCAGGTGCTCTGGCTTGTTCAACTACTTGGTGATCTCTTCGGCAGAGACACTGGAGTGGTGGAACTCAGGGTGGACAGCAAGTCCGCTCTGGCCCTGGCAAAGCACCTCGTTTTTCATGAACGGAGCAAGCACATCCGGGTGAGGTACCACTTCATCGGAGGCTGCTTGGAGGAAGGGAGTTTCAAGGCGTGCTACATCAACACCAAGGACCAGCTTGTGGATCTGCTCACCAAGCCCCTTGGGAGGATCAAGTTCGTTGAGCTTTGCTCCAGGATCGGGATGGTCCAACTCTCCCACAAGACGACGCACAAGACTTAGGGGGAGAATGATGGAATAAGTCGTTGTACTGTTGATCTTTGTGGTCCTCTGCATGGTGGTTGCCAGGACAGCATTTTAGACTAGAAGGACAACATCTTAGGACAACATTTTAGACTAGCATCTTAGACTAACATCTCGGTATATGCTTGACTGCCTTGGCCAGCTATAAATATGTAATCCAACCCCTAGTTTTGCATGACATTGTGTGAGAAATAAACCAGAAAATTACCCTAACTCCTAGTGTCATTCTCTTTCTCAATGAGAGTAATAGTCCAGCTACTAACAGATTCACAGATGAGCTAATTAGCTACAAAACTTTCTTCTTTGCCACAGGTGTGATTCCTTGTTCCACTGAATAACTCATGCTCCTTCTGCACCATCATTTTTCAAAATCTGATTTCTTCCCTGCCATCAGTAGCAGTTCAACATTTAGCTGTAAGGTGTAAAGAATGTTTTACATAAGAACATAACTGATGAGCCACATTAGGACTAATCACAACTAATTGGGCGACTAATTTGGACTACAGCTGTTACGACCTGGATGACTAATCACGATTAGTCCGACAACTTAAAATCATTTTTACACCAGAACATGGACTCCCATCACAAATAGCCTTTTTAATTTCTATTTCCCCCACAGATACGATGGGACCAAAGCAGTTTTTTCATGCCCCACCTGATCACTAAATTAGGAATGATGGCATGGAGGGTACAAATTTGTAAAATGATGGCAAACAAAGAGCTTGAGTTATTTGGTGGCAGATTTTTGTTTTAGGAGCTTATCAATGGCCTAGTATGAATTTTCTCAATTAGCTAACATATAGACCTCACCAGGTATTTCATTCAGGCATTCCAATCACCCTTGTCCCTCTTGATGCAACAAACACAATTCCAATCAATGAAGAATTCTTTGATACATTCCAAAATCACCAGAGTACATATGAGGCGCAATACTGTTTCAAGTCTTTAAAGATGGCTCGAGACACTTGGTTTGATGATCAATTCTACACAGTACGTTCATCCCAGTTACTCATTTCAAAATTTTCATTTGGTACATTATCATATTTTTCCTAGAGATCTTTTACCCGTATAACTTTCATGCTTCTTCTCTTGTCCTTGTGCAGAGCTATTTCATGTGGGATTCTTTTACTTCTGGTATTGCCATGTCTAGTATGCGCAATGACATGAACCACAAATTGGAAAACGATTTTGCTGAGCTTGAATATATGAACATTACAGTTATAACTTCAAACAAACCTTATGGTGTGAATGATGGTTCCAACTCATTGTTTGATGGCCATAAAACTCCAAGATTTGGTCTAAAAAAGGGTGGAGTTCATAGTGGTCATGTTCAAACTGGAATTACTGATAGCTTCTGCCATGTGAATGGAAGCAATAAAGGAAAATGTGAGGTGGGCAGATCTAAATTGATATTTATGTGACAATTATTGCACATTTTTTATTTTAATAGAAAATTAATTATTTCTGTTCATTAAACTGAAAGATCCATTAACTTCCTCATGTGAATTATACTTCTGATAACTATGTTGTGGATTATCAAACATAATTGTAAACTTTTTAAACAAAATCGTTCTGTAGTTATCATGATAACTTTTTGAAACTGTTATTTAGTATTGGATTCCCCTCCCCATTTAGCAATTGAATATGATGCAGTTCTCCCTCATTTTGAGAAAAAAGAAGATGAATGAACAAATGCTAGGAAACTATATTTTCTGATTCATTATTTCCCCCCTAGGATGGATACACTAAGGAAGTGCCTGGTCCAGAAGCAGTTCATATTCGTGTTGCCACGAAGGCTAGACCAAACATGGATAAAAGTAGCCCTCTCGATAGGGAGTTTTTCAAGAGCTTCCTACAGGTAAACCCTTCGGACTCCTGGCTCATGCTCCCTGACTCGGGACTCACATTTGTGGATAACAACTATCCTTTCTGATGTACGGCTGCAATGATCTTATAAGTTTCCAACTATTTGAGTCTATTTTATCAACAATACCAAGTTGCATTCATTATTTTTTTAGGAAATACAGCAAGGGAATCCCCTGCTGTGGTATTATATTATATATAGAAAAAAGAGAAAATCCCTACATGTATATTTTTCTCTCTTAATACAATGATATACAACTCTCCTGCATATTCTAGGGAAAAAGCATTGTATATATATCTTAATATTCATGTGTCATAACCTTGGTCTTCAGTTCCTCCTCTTTTATTGCCTTTTTATGTTAGTTTTTCTTCTTCTTTTTATTCACCCTTTCTCATCTTTTCGTGTTTCATTTTTTATTGGATTTCCCCCTTTTTCTGTTTTTTTTGCCCCCCTTCGCCATTTTTGTCTCTATTTTTCAGCTCTTGTGGGTTTCATCTATAGCCTACCCCAACTTGCTTGAGATTAAAAGGCTTGGTTGTTGTTGTAATATCGAGTTGGTTTACTGAAATGAGTATCGAACAATCTAAGATACTAGTTTGTTAATAGGTTGTGAGTTAATTTGTGAGCTACTCTGATGATACCATCTTACGATTGACAAAACATAGATTCCAGTGAGACATTAATTTTGTAACATAATGTATAACACTGCAAGTTGTTATAAGCATTCATTTATTTACTTTTGTCTTATTCTTAGAAGACTAATATTCAAAATGTCACATGCAGGCCCTAAATCGTCGTGAGAACTCTGGCCGTTTCGACATGAAGACACAATTTCCATTTTACAGAGAGGTTCTATACAGGCCAGACCCCGTAAAAAGAAATATGGGAAAATCTGTTATTTTTGACATGGACATGAGTCCTGGAGATTTTGTCTCCCTTATATACCTCTTGAAGGCACCTATTGAACTGATAAATTTGAAGGTACAATTATCAGAAATGACCCAGTAATGTGCTCTCATGCAATAATAGTTGTGTTTAGTATGAATGTGATTTTTTTACTATAATTATTATAGGGGATTTTGGTCGCTGGCAATGGTTGGGCCAACATCGCAAGCATTGATATCGTCTACAACATTTTGCATATGATGGGCCGTGATGACATTCCTGTTGGCCGTGGTAATACTACTTCATTAGGCACTCCAATCCTAGGTTGTAAATATGTCAGTGTTATTCCTCAAGGCAGTGGCGGACTTCTTGACTCGGACACTCTCTACGGACTAGGTCGGTCATTGCCAAGAAGCCCTAGAAGGTACCCTTTTACCATCAACACATGTCCGATATGTGATTAATATACATGATGGTGATACTTAGAAGCATTTTTGTCCTATTATTAGGTATACTGCTGAAAATTCAGTAAAATATGGTGCTCCTAGAGATACTGATCATCCAGACCTTCGGCAGCCATTGGCTTTTGAAGTTTGGCAGTCTGTTATAGGGCAACTTGATCCAAGTGAGAAGATCACTGTTCTTACAAATGGTCCTCTTACAAATTTGGCAAATATTGTGCTGGCTGACAAGAATGCAAGTTCTGTAATAGAGGTCAGCTATTGGGTAACTGTTTATTTATTTATTTTGTTTTATGCAATAGTGACTACATTTTTATCTATGCTAATTCCATTTTTTTCTTAAATAGTATTGATATGAAAACTATCTGTGTATTTAGGGTGTTTATGTTGTTGGAGGACATATCAGAGATAAAAATAGTTCCATGGGAAATGTGTTTACTGATCCATCAAATAGATATGCAGAGTTCAATATGTATCTTGATCCCCTTGCTGCAAAAACAGTCCTTCAGTCCACTCTGGATATCACACTTATTCCTCTTAGCTCTCAAAGGAAAGCCGCTTCCTTTCAGGCTATTATTGAAGCCCTAAAACACTCTGACCACACTCCAGAATCAAAATTTGTTCATCAATTGTTGGTGCTGCTGCATGACCTTCAACAGAAGCATAAGCTGTATCGTCATATGGTAAGTTTTTGCATTTTCATCTTTTTTTCTTGAAAATGCAGGAGAACTGCGCTTCATTATATTAAGAAGGTTAAAACACGGGTAAAGAGACCCAATACAACACACACACATAGGTACTAAGTTACAATCGTGCCTTTAAAAAATTAACACAGCGACCACACACCACATTTAGCCTCCTGGGAGGGGGGCCACCAGGTGGGACAGCCCACGCGCTCCAACCAACATCCAAAGACGGCATTCTTCACCGAGCAGGATTAGACTCTCTACCATGTTGGGGCTGACTCCTTCAAACACACACTTGTTCATGTGGTTCTAGATTGTCCATGCACCTAAGATGATAAGGGAATGCAGTCCTCCTGTAGCAATTCCAGAAGTCGCCATGCTTGCCTTCTCCCACCATTCGTCAAAGATCAAGTCTGTAGGTTGAGGTGCAAGAGAATGCGACCCCACTTGCTGCAGGACCATATACCAAAACTGTCCTGTAAAAACACATGACATTAGTAAATGGTCCAAGGTTTCATTCTCCTGGTCACAGGTGGGCAATATTCCGGACGTGGCAGCCCTCACCATGCTAGACGGTCTGAGGTCCAGCATCTTTTGTAAGCTACTAGCCACATGAACAGCTTGCATTTCGGTGTCACTCATGTCTTCCATATTCTTTCATAAGGTTGAAACTGTAGGAAGAATAGATTGCGTATAATTATTGGTTGTATTGCATTATGCCTTTCGGCCGGTATATATAGAGTACAAGAGTCTTGAGGGGTAAGGCACCTCTGGATACATATGGTAGTCTACAATACATAATATCTATCCTACCAAATATATCCTGACATATATGCCAGTCTATTATACATAATATATAGCCTACCAAATATACTCTAACATCCCCCGCAGTCACAGCGGGAGCACCACAGACATTGAAACTGGAGAATAAGTCGAAGGTAGAATTCGATGAACTGACATCCCCCCACAGTTGCAGCGTCGTGATGGCGTGAATGTTACGATTGGAGTAGAAACCGGCGAGTACCATATGCAGATGATAGCCCTTTGATGCCGAGCTAGCTGAGATCGAGGTGGTCGTGGTCATCGAAGTCGTGGAGGGGGGGCGGCAACCCGAGTAGGGTGGCAGCCAGGTAGAGGTGGCGACGGCCTAATCGGGGCGGCGACGCCGTCGAAGAGGGCTTGGCCATGAGCATCGCTGTTGCAATTTGGAGGGTGCACAACAGCAACCTCGTCCTTCGGAGGGGTTGATGGACGGCAGGGCGACGCAATCCCGATCAGTGATCAAGTAAAACAAAAAGACAGCAACAGCAGATTGAAAGCTTCACGTGGAGAGTCAAGCACAGGCCCATAGCCGCTGATCCCGCATGCGCTCAAATAGTAGCGATGTCATTATGGTCGATGCTGCGGACTGCGGCTCTGGCGGTGGCAGATCGGCGCAACTGCGGCTTGATCAGTGCGGCGGTGGTGTGATTGGGGCGGCGGCAGCCGAATCAGCAAGGCGGCGGTGTGGATCTGGCGCAGGGGCGGTCAATCGATGCGGGAGAGGCGTCTTAGCATGACGCGACGGTGACGGGGGCGTCGGCGACGGTGGGAGTGGAGCTATATGGGAGGCCAGTGTCGGTGGCGATCAGACGAAGAGCTTCGATGTGCTGATGGCTTGACTCAACGGAGCAGCGGCTGGATCAATTAGATCGGCTGCCTAACCAGGGGTGTGGCCCCAGGTGGAGTCGAGATTAATCTCCCCGGGGGCGGCGCGGACGAAGGCAGTGGAAGACTTCGAGGATCAGAATCTAATCTGATGCCATGTAGGAAGAATAGATTGCGTATAATTGTTGGTTGTATTACATTGTGCCTCTTGGCTGGTATATATAGAGTACAAGAGTCTTGAGGGGCAAGACACCTCTGGATATATATGGTAGTCTACAATACATAATATCTATCATACCAAATATATCTCAATATATATGGCAGACTATTATACATAATATATAGCATATCAAATATACTCTAACAGAAACAAGTTGGCACCCAAAACAGATTGCCATAGGCTGATTTTGCTGAATATTGCCCAGTTGTGTCAAACCTCCACTTGTGAGTATCATCCACCTCCTATTGCAGCTGCACTTCATCTAGTAAGTCCCACAATTAAATATAATCAATTATGATATCAATTGAGAGATTCCCTTGTATATCAGCAGTCCATGCTTGATTAAAGAGGGAAGATTGTACTGTCCACCACTTCTGTCATCTTTGAGGTATGGCAACAAATGAGGAAGGAGCCAGATCAGCAATGCACTGCTCGTGCAACCATCTATCGGTCCAGATCAGGTACTTGAATATCAAGGCTAACCCAAGGGTGGTGAGGTCCCGTCTTTTTTAACCAGAGCCAATGAGCTCGCAAAGCTCATCCCAATAATCTGAGAATAGAGATGCCAATGCCTCCCAATTCAGTAGGTTTGCATACTTTATCCCAAGCAACAAGGTAGTGACCCCCTTTTGCTTTCCTGTGTTCCCTCCAAAAATAGTTCCATCGAATTTGTCCATCACCTTGTGTGCCCACTGTGGGAGGTCCAGAGCCATGGCTAAATAGATAATTGTCATTGTTAGAACAAATTGAACATGGACTTTCCTCCCCGCTCTTATTAGGAGGTCAGCTTTCCAACCGGGGAGCAGATCTGCCATCTGATCAATGATAGATTGCAGGTGTTCTTTTTTCAACTTTGTTATGGCAAGGGGTAGCACTAGATACTTACAAGGGAAATCCGCGAGAGCAAGGGAGCTGCTGCTGGACAACACGGAGATCCTGCTCCTCACACCGAATTGGCAATACATTGCTTTTCTGGAGGTTTGTCTTGAGACCCGGAGCAATACCAAAGAGATGTAGGATATCCATTGTGAGAGAAATATCACTTTCTTCATGTCATATAAACAGGACCACATCATTAGCGTATATTGAAATTTGGTGTGGAAGAACTCTTCTTGCTAGAGGTTGTAACATATCATTTGC
>VSTD030000474.1:0-15879 GCA_008808055.3 Sporobolus alterniflorus | reverse complement strand
TATTAAAGTGAAACCTATAGAAGGATTATGCATCGGTGCTTGCCTTGCTCAAAGGAAATGTTAGCTTCTTCAAAGCTCCACGAAGGTTGTCCCTCAATAGCTCCTTGCTCTAACTCGGTGCTAGGTGCTATACGGCATGACATGCAAGGGTATTAATGATAAGCAACAAGGGTGAGTAAGATAGATTAATGATGAGTCACTAGCTTTTATGATGATTAAAGAGGTGAATTAGACAATTTCCTTCATCAACTCCTATAACTTAACCAATTCACTTACAAAGACTTAAGGGTGGTGAATCATGCTACTCAGCACCTACGACATGACATAGGGTGTTCACATGTTCAGCGAGTCAAAAGGCACAAATTACGGCAATTGAACATCACGATAATTTCACCACTAAATTAATTAAAGCCTCAACTTGATCCATACAGAAAGGAGACCTTAGCCCTAGCAAAATGTCTTCACTAGGAGGAACAGGGTACTTGCCATGGAAGGGAAGAACCTACTGGAATTTAGAAACAATTTTCATAATTTAAGGAGTTCTATAAAATTTTCTATGAATTTCTATAGATTTAAACTAACTCTAGCAAGATTGAAATTAACATATAATCCTGGCACAAGATATATTTTTCTAATATTTTTAGAACCCAGACCAGATCAAAACCTACACGAGGAAATTTATTTCACATTTTTTGATTTTAAATCGAACTTGTACAAATATTTGAAGTTTGCAAGAGTTTGAATCAAATCTGGAAATTCAAAGAGTTTTAAGGCCACATGGGCAAGATCTGTTCAGCCCGCTAGCGCACAGTAACGGGCGTGACACAGGCGGCCCACGGCGCAGCCCATTGCTGCCTGGCAACCCATAGCACTGGTTGCGATGCCGGCGACGTTCTCACACGGGGCTGGCGCACACGACGGCGCTTGTGCTCCCAGTGGCACGGCCGCGTTGTACCGGGGTCAGACGAGCTCTGGTGGCAGCAGATCTGGCACGACATCACGATGACGGTCGGCGTAAGGGGAGGACACCACGGGGCTTACCGGCTCTGAGCACAGGCGCAACGACGAGGGAGCAGGGAGCAACGCTAGGCTCCGGTCGATGGTTGACAAAAAATCAAGAAGGCAGCAAGCCCGGCTCGACGACAACCAGACGTGGTGGTGGCGCAGCTCTGGTTGGCGCTCGCGGTTTGGACCGGGCGAGCTCTCATCGACGACGAGGACGGCAGGGCTACTGCGACCTGTGGGGAAGGGAGGAGTGAGTGGAGGCGGTCGAGCGAATGCGATGGCAAAGCTACAACGATGACGGCGGCCCACTCATCGGAGGGAAGGAAGGAGGCGACGGCTTCGTGAGCACCTGCTCTGACGACTGAGAGGGAAGAAGGTGGCATGACGCTTGGTGGTGACCTGCACGGGAAGAGTGGAGGAGGTGAGTGGCGAGCTGAGGCCGACGGCGCGAGATCAGCGGCGGCACGGTGAGCTCACCTAGGGAACGGAGGAGGCAGACGAGGCGAAGTGTGGTGTCCGACGACGTTGGCGGTTTTAAACCACCGACGGAGAGCACCCCGGTGACGCGTGGTGCACTAGGCGGGAGGCGGCCTCCGATAGGCGGGCTCGGGCGAAGGGAACGGTCACTGACAAGTGGATCCGCTCCTATTTAATTTCCAATTGAATTTTAAACACCGAAAACTGAATTCTCCCCGGAAAAATAGCTAACGGCTGAGAAAAATCTCAGAAAAAATGTGGAGAAAGAAGATGTAATTTGGAACAACTTTTGTAATTGCAGCTTCTTCTAATTCTCAACGGATTTTGAATTATTCAAAAGATTCCAAGTCAAACCGAATTGGTTCAGTTTTATGCTCATATAGGCTGATTGCAACTCTTTTTCCAAATCGACCAGAGCTCCAATTGAGGTAATGAGTGATTCATAGTGCTCTCCAAATATTGCACTAACATCTAGTTGACATGCATACTCAATACCCTAATATTGAAGAAGATAATGAAATCCTAAAAGTGCTATCAGCTAAGCAAAACCTAAAAACTCCTGTAAATCTGATCAACTAAGCGATTTGATAGTGTTACCACAATTCTACCTGTACTCAAACCTAGATAAGGTGTGCTCTCAAGTGATCTACAAACCTTACTCTACCATCTGAGTGACATGCACAAGCTAGCTTCCAAGATTCGCTAAGATACAACCCTTCAAACATAGCTCAGACTCCGAGGAAAATCTGCCAAGCCTGAAAACTAGTTTGTGGAACTTTGTTTGGACCATTGAAACAAATACTTTCTGAGTTTAAGAATTTTTGAAAATTTGTACACTTGTATAACAGGCTATAAGGAACACTTTACATTTTGGGAGTGTGATCTAAATCAATTCCAATTAATTCTAAAAAATTGCTGACTGAGCTTAATAGTCCACACTATACAGAACTTGGATAACTTCGAATTTGAATTCAGAATTTTAAATTCAACAACACTTAGGATCTCTTAAACATGTGATTAATATAATCATATAGATTAGAGACACGGGGTGTTATAGTGTCACAGTTAGAAACTACCTCTCGTCAACGAAGGCCAAGGTCACAGACGAGGTGACCGATAAATGTAATGAATGTTGGTTAGGTCAATGACGAAGGCGTACCCTTGGACATGGAAGTGAATACAAGATTGTCCAAGTTTTGTGGTATAGCTACCCGACAAAGAGTGTCGCTAACCCTGCAGAGATTCAAATACTTGACCGAAAATGAAATGGACGGACTCTTCAAAAACTCTATTCAAGCATACGTTCAATATCCGGAAGAGCTGAAGCAAAAGGGGAAGAAGATAGCTATGAAGATCATCTCTCATGCTTGGAGGAGCTACAAGAGTAAGCTTGTGAAGCTTTGGAGGAAAAAGGAGAGTCCCTTCAGTACATACAAAGAGTTGAGAGAAGAATATTGGGCCATGTTTGTTGCAAAGTGTGAATCAGATAACTTTGCCACGAGCAGTCAGTACATTCAATGGCTCTGATTGTAGAATGAGCTTGACCACCACCTCAACAACACTGGTTATGTCAGAAAACAGAGGAAGTGACAACAGGAGGATGAAAGATTGGCTCAACAAGATCTTAAGAATCCATATGATAAATTTTATGGACGGCTGGCACCATTTATGTGTGCTCGTTTTAAGCTGACAGAGTCATGCGATGTCAGCTTCTATAGCTAGAGCACCTCAGAGGTGGCTCAACGAGCCTTGAGGGAGAGCAGCGAAGACTCAAATGGTGAAAGAGAAAATGACACCCTCACCAAGGCTTTGCAAACCAAGGAGCAACGAGCCCGTGTTTGTGGTGTTTGCAGTAAGTTGATCTGGAAAGAGGGTTTTCTAAAACATAACTCTATGTACCGAAAGCAGAAAATGACCTCGACACCACAGGTTTACGTGGAGGAGCTAAAAAGACTGTTGAAAAGGGAGCTTCTAGGAGACCTGAAGCCTATACTAGAGGCTCAGGGAATATAATTTCCTGACATTACTGGGGTCATGAGTGAAGAAGAGCGTAGGAGCAGCCTTGCTTCTACAGCGGCCACAGGGGGTGGACGACCACATTAGGAGCTTCAGGTACCAACGTCTGAACTCGTAGAGGGCCATGAGCCACTGCCTTTATTAGAGTCGGACACAATAGACAACTTGGCTCAGCCAATAGCGTGCAACCTTGTTGTAATGATCAGAGGAAGCTTTCGAATGGAGGTCAGAAAAATGGCTAGTGTATCCACATCAGACCCTGCTTGATGACTTACAGATCGACGCATCAGTCTATATTATGGTCATGGTGGACATGGTGCATGAGAACGTGAAAAACATGAAGTTGGAAGTGCCACCAAATGATACGACATTGACTCTATGGGATCCAATTATTAGAAGGATTCAGTGGAGAAGGACTTTTATTGATGTTGACCCATTAGCAGCAGCTTCAGTGTCGACCACTGCTAATCAGCCGAATACCGCTCCTGGTTCGATATTTCCCGAGACACGTCCGTCTCTGTCCCCAATTCGAGAGCAGCCATGTCCGTCTCCAATTTAAGAGCAGACGTGTCTGTCTCCACCTTGGACTCAGGGTACCCCACTCCCTGCACCTAATCAGACGCGACCCCCTACTGCCCTGCCCAAGATGGTGAAGAATGTATGTACCAAGACTCAACCGCAACAGCGGAAGATGTTGTCCAAAGCAATAAAGAACAAGCAACCATTGCAGCAGCAGAGCTATGATGCTGGCTAACCCGAAGTATATAGTGGATCAACCCATGTTAACTACCGACCAGCTCTGTGAAGCAGGTCAACATTGTATCGACCTTCATAACTATTACATCCGGAATTATAAGACAGATAAAGACATAATTGTGTCGTTCAAGGATCATCACTTTCTGGTGGGTGACAGTATCTTTGTTATCACATTCTCCGATCTCTATGACCTTTTAGACCTCGATGTGTTGGATATCTCTCTAATGCGTTGTTTCACATTGTAAATCCACAAAAAAACTAGCTTCAATATACGTGTTATATGTACGTGTCTAACAAATTTGGTATTTTACGTGCAGACACATGCAACAACTAACTCTTCATAAAAAGGGAAAGAAGTCTCATGCATATCTTGACCCGCAAATGGCGATGAGAACTCAAAGTCATCTAGGTCGAAAAGATGTTGCATATTTTGTCAAGGAAATAAAACACTACAAAGTTAAGAAGATGTTAGTCATACCATTCAACACAGGTAATCATTGGGTAACCCTATCAATTTCTATCAAGTACGACCAGATCTGATATTGTGACTCTTCAAGGTCGATAGATTCAAAAATTGGCGACCAACTTAGCCATGATTGGAGTGATGTCATTTTCATTCTTGACGAGTAAGTTCCTTCTTCACTTTAGTTTCTAACCGTTTTCTCATTGCACAATAATTTTCCATTAACATACAAATGTTTCTATTTAGGGCTTTTGACACGTACGTGATTAAGGTGCTAGGAGGACACCCACAAGGCAAACGTCGAAAGTTTAAATACCATACTACATTCTGCATCCAACAACAACCTCCGTGCAACACATGTAGCTTCTATGTCTGCTTAAACATGGTTGCATTTGGAGTACAACCGAATTGCGGTGTAAGTGTAAGTGCATTTATTTTACTTTATTATCAACATTTATGATTAAATATGCATATTCATCTTTTGCTGATACATACTTCTCATTTTATCGTGACAGGACTACAAAAATGTTTTCATTAACACGTAAGGTTCTAGTCTCGAACACATTAGAGAGAGGCTAGCGGGGTTCATCGTATCAGAAGTCATTAGTCAAAAAGGAGAATTTCATTTCTCACTTTGTGTTAGATGACAATTATTCTTGTGTAATATTTGATTGGTAAATATAATTGAATGTGTGATCTCCATCACCAACGTGTGGAGATGGATAATTTGGCTATATGTTTCTATATGTTGTGTGTATATGTATATTGCTTATGCAGGTATAATGTGGCTGCTAAATCCTGGCTAGCTCCAGGATGCAGCCGGCAACCAGAATGTCCATAGCGGGATATCACAGTGGTCCCAGTCATCAATCAAATCGGTGATGCGCTAAGTTAAAATGTGTCTCAGATTTCTTCATAATCGGATACGCGTGTCCATTAGCGTGTCTCGTATTAGTACCACAGTGCCCATAAGGTGTATCTCCGTCATCGTGTTTCGCATTACAGAGTCATCCGAGACGCGCGACTGTGCGGACGTCTATGGACAGTGCCTTTCTCACATAGTAATTACAAATTCATAGCCTTAATGCTTGAATGTATTACAAAACTACAGATTTAATGCTTGCAAATATGAGAACTCCAGCTGATATGAGAGCTCTCGGTTGTCACATTTGGAGATCTGAATCACACCCCCACAATTTTGAATCCTATACCGTTATTCCCGCAACAAACCAACCAACAAATCAAAATAGGGCCCACAAAAAGGGTGATGTGGCCAAATTTTAAAGTACTTAAACAAAAAAATTGAGAATTGTTGGAGTGGCTAGTTTTTTTTCTGCCTAAATATTTTTGAGATCTTTCCTAAACCAAATTTTAGGAAGTATTTTTACATGGTGCTTGGAGATGCACTAACTTTACAACCCAAAACTTCAAACAGAAAACTGCTTTTAATCGACTGAAAAGGAGAGTTAACAGTTGGAGATCGAGGGTTATCTACGGGGTTCTCCATACCATTATTTCTCTATTTTGCAGGCTTGGAAATAAGTTAGAAGAATACCCTCGTGCGTTGCCCATGTGAATCTCTCACATCGAATCATGTGTCCGTCTATATAACTTCTTTTTTTAGGAACACACAGTTCAGAGACACTCACGCACACACACACTTGATTCTAATTTATTGTGTTAGAGTTGTCTTCAAGATGGATTATTAGGTTTCATAAATTCAGCATGTGTCATCTCTCTATGACAGACATATGTTCTGCCACTCGATCTGAAAAATAAATAACAATAGGCAATAGGAGTACCATCGATCCAAGCGTCTTTAGTTAGGCTCTTTCACGGGAGAACATCTTGAGGAAACCACCAACTAGGTGGAAATATGGAAGCTTTTTAAAAAAGGAACTAATTTAGAGGTTTTTAAACAATGTGAGAATTTACGTAGATATAGATGAGATAAAGATATACATACACACCCAAAGTTGAACTTCAAACTCATTGTGGTTTGGTTTAATAGATAAAAATGACAAGATCACGCATGATGCATGGGATCGGAGGAAAAGAACAAAATAGTGTACATAGTTGTATTTTTTGTCCCAGTTTTATCATTTTTGTATCTATTAGACCATATTGAGTCCGAAGTCGAAATTTTGTGGGCTTGCCGGCCTCCATCTCATCTCTATACCCATGCAAATTCTCTCTCTTTTTGAAACTTCAAAATTAGCTTTTAAAAAGTGGTGGTAGACTAGTAGGTACTATACGCAATCCCGGTTCATATTTCTCTGTTTCACTGGTGGGCTCGTTCAGTCTTTACCGGTGGTAGGTACCGCGCTCGTTGAATTTTTTACCGGTGGTAGGCAACGCACTTCCGGATTTTTCACGGTGCTATTACCGGTGGTAGGTACGCACTCCCGGTTCATCACTGGGGTCGTTCATTTTTTACCAGTGGTAGGTAACGCACATCATATCAAAGAAGACGCCGCGTGTTCGTCTCCATGCCACTCTCTGTCGCCGCGAGGGTCGTCGTTGGACTTTGACGCATATGTCCCCCTGGACGTCCATGTGTAGCGCAGGTCGCTGGCGTAGCAGCTACGCGCACGCTTATGATGACCCCACCCCATCGTTTCATTGTCTCTCTGTCAATCTTTACTACTAAATTGTAGTGCTGTGTCTTTCTCAAAATAAGTTGTACTGTCGTATGCTGCTCGGGCACATGTGTACTAGTAAAGAATAGATTGTACTCATCTCGGTTTTTAATTGCTGGTGCTGGTTACTACAAATAGTTGACACAGAGTGAAATGGGAATTACGGACCCAATACAGAGATACAGCACACAGAGAGACCATTCGATTGAATTAATCTACGTAGAGCACACGTTTCGAGCTTGTTCCAGCCCAGCTCCTCGGAGACGGTTGGGGCTAAATGGCCACCACGGGCTAGTTGTCATCGAAAAGTATTTGTGTGCACGCTCGGGTGGGCCAGATGGGCTCGATCGGTTACTGGACTCTCATATCTAAGCTACGGCCTACGGGCGACGACGACGAGAGCCGAAAAAATCTGCAGCCTCGAGACACGCAGCGGCGCCGTACGACAAAGAAAGAAAAGGAAATTCCGTATTATTACAAGTGTTGCGCGGCCGGCGTATATCTCGGCTTTACTCCTGCCTCCGTTTGGCCGCTTCCTGCGTGCGCGTCGCCCGACCGGCCGCTCGAGTGAGGATGCCAACGGAAGCGCCGCGGCCGTGGGCGTGGGCGTGCGGGTGCTGCGGCAGGAGGAGGCTGAGGACGGGCGGGCACGCGGGTGAGGCCGGCGGTGTCGCGGCCGGGGAGGAGTGGAGCCTCTTCATGGACCTGGCTGTGCTGGAGGCCGCCACGGACAGCTTCTCTGACGACAACCTCCTCGGACGCGGCGGTTTCGGCCCGGTCTACAAGGTAACCTCAGTTCTCTCTGAGCAGTGCAGTGCTGGTCATCTTTGTTTCTTTTTAAAGCAAAAAAAATATATATATATATATATCGCCGGCCTGTTCAGTTTCGAGAGCCGATTTTGCTCCCTTGATCCCTGTCACCTTCGTTCTTATCTTTGCAAGAATTGCTCGAATAATTGAATCAGGCCGTATTGACAACTGCTTCGCTACTCTTTCTTGTGTGCCCTGGAAACATTGCTTTTCTATTCTATGCTTAGGCAGAGTCGCAGACTAGTACTCCACTTCCAGGAACTGGTGAGCCCGTGGAAAAGTACATACACTAGCTGAATAAAGACGAAGAAGAGGAGCAGAAATTTCCAGTTTTACTTCGTCTTGTCAGATAAAACAGCGCATTATCACCAATTCATTGTCAACGGGGGCGCCTAATCCTGTAATTTATTGGACGGCCGTGTTTCGGCGACGTGCATCGAGGACTGCTGTAGCGCCACGAATTCAGTCCAGTTTTTTTTTCTCACGTTCGGACTCGATTACTACTGCAGCACGAAATTAGTATCTTCATTGGTCTGAAACGGCATCTTCGATCTCTTCAGGGTGTGCTGGAAGACGGGCAGCAGATTGCCGTGAAGAAGCTGTCGATGGGCTCACGGCAAGGCGTGCGCGAGTTCCTGAACGAGGTGAGGCTTCTGCTCAAGGTGCAGCACCGGAACCTGGTGTCCCTGCTCGGCTGCTGCGCTTCCTCCGGTCACAACATGCTCGTCTATCCCTACTTCCCCAATGGCAGCCTCGATCACATTCTCTTCGGTGAGAGCCCCCCTGTCCCGCTCGCAACTGGTTGTTATCCTGGTAAACTGCTATTGCTGGATTCTGAAATTCTGAAAGCCATGCCACTTGTTGTGGTGTGAGACAATTTAGCTGCTTCCATCAACAGAATAATTTAAGGCTAGTGAGTACATTAATGGACAAATATGCATGTAACCACCATAACCTCAACATGTAGGACAACTGAACAAAGTTTGCCTTGTTGAATTGTTCTATGCACATCCTGTGGTCAAGGTATGTTCTTTAGTGTTTTGTGCAATAAATAGAGTCGAAATTTATTTCTCTTAGAAACACAGGAACCGTGTTGAATTGCTTTACTTTCAAACGCAACGAGGTTGATATGTCACGGTCATGTATAAGGAGTTGTTAAGTCTGAGCATCGAATATGAAAGTAGTCTTCCAGATGATGTCAGGTATTGAAAAGTTTGCTTTCACGCACACTCCATCGAAAGCTGTTTTGTCTACAGTATTATACTGACCTTAAACTGAGTCAAAGGTACTTTATTGATTCTTAATCACGAAGGCTCAAAATATCACATTACATCAAATCAATTATTATGGCGACGTACTTGGTCCTGCTCCTGCATTGACCAGCTACTTGCTTAGGATTTCTTGTCATCATCAAGTATTTGTGACACTCTAGCATTCAAATCATGTCCCACAAAAGTGTCGCACTTTGGCCAGGCCCACTGCTTCGTGGCTCGTGAAGCCAATCAATTGCTGCCGGAGACCGAGAGCTGGCAGGAGATGAGAGGGACGCTGCCATATTTAATAAGGGCAGCAGGGTCATTTCAGCCACTCTTTGGTTTCAACAATTTTTGCTACAACGATGATTTTCGTGGGACGGAGGGAGTAGTTAATACTTTTCGAATTACTTGTCAGTGTGAAACGGATGGAGTACATTAATCAGCGTCTGTTAGCCTGCCGTGGGGGCTAATCTCCCTACCTTGCGGGCCCAGGATCAGACGTTCCCGTGTAAGCCAGGACTTTAGCAAGCGGGAGCATGCAAAATGAAGTGTTACAGCGATGGATTAAATGGAGTTTTGCTTCTCCTTGGTGTCTGCATCCATGGAAAATACGCAGAAGAAAAGGGCAGGGTGGGAGTATATGTGTTTATGCGCAATGCTTAACCATGTGTTATTTGATTCCAATTGCACATTTCATCCAAACTTACCTGCAAACATAGTTAAGCAGTTTGTTCTCTGACATGCGCTGTTGTTTGTTTCTTGGATACATTCAGACACGAAGAAGAGAGTACAGCTGGATTGGACAAAACGGTACCAGATAATCAACGGATTAGCAAGAGGTCTCCTCTACCTTCACGAGGAATCTCCGGTTAAGATCATCCACAGGGACATCAAGGCCAGCAACGTGCTCCTCGATGACAAGCTGAACCCAAAGATCTCAGACTTCGGCATGGCGAGGCTCTTCCTGGAGGACGCTACGCACGTGAACACATTCAGAATCTCCGGCACATAGTGAGTTCGAGCTGTTGTTCTTTGGCTTCTCGTTTCGGTTAGCAGAAAATGCTTGCGGACATACCGAATTTGATGGATTGCAGTGGTTATATGGCTCCAGAGTACGCGATGAACGGCTACTTGTCTGCAAAGACTGACGTGTTCAGCTTCGGGATCCTGGTTTTGGAAATAGTGAGCGGACGCAAGAACATCGATCGGCATGTGGACGAAGAAAAAACTGACCTCTTGAATTACGTGAGTACTCAGCTCATCCCGTCAGAAGTAGAAATATCTCTGCCTATAGCTAGATTCTTCGGAAAGAAAATTCTGTGCATAACCCTGCGTAGTATAGTACGATTTTTACAAAAAAAACTGACAGATGACTGTGTTGCCGTGCTGAATCTTCTGGAACTTTGTATTCAGGCATGGAAGCTGTTCGAGGAAGGACGGTCCCTGGAGATCGTGGACCCGTCTATGCCGGACTGGGACACGGAACAGGCTCTACTGTGCATCCAGCTCGGCCTGCTGTGCTGCCAGGTCGTCGTGCCGGACCGACCGGACATGCACAGCGTGCACCTCATGCTGTCCAGTGACTCGTTCACGCTGCCCAAGCCCGGGAAGCCGGCGACCCACGGTCGCACCGGCCGGTGGATCACCACCACCACCTCTGCGTCGGGGTCGGCCTCCGGCTCCTCCAACACGAACACCGCCACCACGTTTGGCACCGACACCAACACGACCAAGGCCTCCGCGCTGGCCTATATCGCCGAGGACGAGTCCAGGAACTCCATTTCCATATCCTTCACCACGGAAGGCCGGTAAATACCTTTGTCGATGGCCGACTGAGATCAGCATATATTTTGGTTCGGAGGGAGAGTAACTGAGTAAGCCGTGGACGTCAATCTCAGTGGACATTGGGTCTATACTGGTTCGGGACTTCGAAAGGATAACAAACCACCACATTTTTTTTCTTTTCTAGAATTTCTTTGTAAATGATTCTTCGAGGGTTTTCAGAACTTTGCAAGTTTGATAAGGCTACTGTTGAAGGCTGAGCTTCCTGAAATACAAGGACGTCTAGAAAGTCCTGCTGCCCTGCTACATAAATGGGCCGTATTCCATCTACGTCCTAGAGAAATTTGTGCCCCATAACTACAATCTAACCTGGTCCACAAATGTCCTTCAGGTGGGCTTTCGGCTACACATGGTCCAAAAATCTCACGCTCTGATCGGTCAAGCTGCCGTCGTTATTTCAATCTGACGAAAATGTCGCTTAGAATCTATTATATATATATTTGACCAGAGCTCCACGCTGTAGAAATTTCCACATTAATTGGAGAAAAAAGAAAGAAAAATTACTCATCACTGCCATTATAAAAAAACTAGACTAAAATACCTCTACACATAATTATCGATACTCATCATTATCATTATAAATTTTAACAAATTCTCACATGAATCGGAGAAAAAAGAAAGAAAATTATCCATCATTGTAATTATAAAAAAAATTAGACTAAAATATTCATCCACATAATTTTAAACCATCCACAACTGCTATTATAAATTTTAATAAAATTGGACAAAATATTCCTCCGCATGTATTTTAAATTGACATTTTTAAAAATTTAATTTCTTTTTATAAATTATAAAACTTCATCATTATGAAAAAATTAGACTTGAAAAAACTTTTATATGTTTTAAAAAATTACTCACTATTGTTATTACATAAAACTAATCTAAAATACTGAATATAAGTTTATAAACTACCATAATTCCACTACGAATACAACAAAAAATTGAAATACAAAAATAGGAATAGTACGATAAAAATACATCTAAATATCTAATATAATAAAATAATAAATATGATTGATTTTTTATAATAGTAATATAGATTAGAGTAGTTAATTCAGCTTTTGCGCAAATACGCGGCCGCCAACCTAGTTTCAATCAAACGGGCCACATTCGTCAACGAAGCTGAAGTCTTTTATTCCATAGGCTTCGGATCAATAAAAAGCTTACTGTTTGCTTCAGGTTCAGGGTCAGTTCAATCATCGCGTATGTACCTGCTGTACCTTTGCGGGCGAATATTTCAGAGACCCCGCATTATTTTGCGCGACTTGTTGCTGCAGGTCTCGTGCTAGGCACCGCGCATGACGCCCGAGAGTACCATCTGCTTCCAGCCAACTAACCTGAATGAAATCATTGAAATGCAAGATCGTTGTCAAGTGTCCAAAAATCTCAAGTGGCAATAATTTATTGTCTTCCTGACCTTGCACGCAGATCAACGGCATTCGACCTGAATGTACCTATTCACACGTCGCTGTTCTTTAGAACAACAAGCCGCGTTTTCAGCTTACAATACTACTGCTTTAATTTGTTTTTTCTCTGAAACAAGTTGAGAGTTGCTGTGGAATAATGAACCATGCAGGTTGCGATGAAGATAGATGCTGACAACATGCGATGGGCCCCAATATGAACGAATCCCTAGGGCGAATGAATTGTGGAAACGCTTCTGCGAGGCGGGTCGCAAGTGACCCATGTGGTCCAATCCATTAAACAAACGAGCCATAGACCGACATTGAAACGGATTTTCTTTACCGAATCTGAGTCGTGCGTGACAGGGAAAGAGGGGTGGTAGCGAAGGAGAGAGGTGGTGGTGGAGCTGAGATGTTATGGGCGGTAACACACGACGGTGAGGGCGCCACCGTCGCGTCGGACGACAGATTAGCGCCGGTGGCGTCCAAGGATCGAGTTAGGTTGGGGGCTATTAGGAGGATTCATCGCGCCGGTTGTAAAGAAGGTCGGGGGAGGGGGGCAGCGGTGAGACCGGCGGTAGGTTGGTGAGGCGGCAGTGGTGACGGGTAGGCGGTGGGCAGGGCTGGAGGGGCGGAGTCAACGGAGGCACGGTGGAGCCGGAGGAGAGGCCGGAGGGAGCGGATGCATGGTGAAATTGGTGGGCGGGCGATCGCGAGCGAGCCAGAACATGAGGAAGATGAAGCATGGCAGGCGGTTGTATGCTCCTCCTATTGCGTGACCAGTCGCGCGATAGGGGACCAATGAATTGGCTTCAGAGAACTAGAGGGTTTGTTCTGTTGCGTTGAAATTTGATGATCCAAAAAATAAAAAATTAGAAGCATTTTTTCATAAGCTTATCAGCTTATCATTTTTTGGACCATCCAACTTTTAAATCTATCAAAAACTAATAAAAAATTAAAAAAAGCTACGTCCCAGCGAGTCTGACGCGCATGCGTAGCCCATACATATGAACATCAACCGCTTCCGTCTCCGAGCCGTAAACAGAGAATGAATTGGAAGATGACGTACTGTGTCCGATAAGGCCGCCGGGTTCAGTTCAGTCGCCATTTCGTGATGCGCACATATCCGTAGGCGAGAATCGGCGTGCCGCCCTCGGAAGAACAAAAGCGAGAGCTCAGCTCGAGTAGTGGTGTCCCTGCCGCATGCGACGCAGAATTAGAAAATGCAAAGCATATGCGTGGACCGCATTGTCGATCGTCAGTAGTAGAAGTTGTGTGCCGCACTAGATTCAAGGAACTGCAGCTGTCTTTATTACAGTTGCGGTTTATGTATGCATCAGCGCTGGAATAAAAGTCACATACTAGTAGCGATAATTTGTAGCAGGAGAAAAGAAAAGAAAATTGAACCTGGTGCTCTGAATACTCATGTGCAGTATTGTTTCAGACCATCGATCACACAGTATTTTTGGGCCCTGATCAAAGTCCAAAACACAAGTAGAATGCAGTTAAGAAAGGGACCCTTTAAAGTTTAACCCACTCGTAAGATTCGCGCTCGCTGGCCTGATGGCGGCTTCAGCAATCTAGGTAGAAGAAAGCCGTCAACGGCTTCCAGATCGATTCTTAGAAAGAAGTGATTGGCATGCAATCGAATCGACGGTATTAGTCTTAGACCGGGGGCTACGTATCTAGCTAGGTTGTGGCCACGATCATCGCACAACGTCTAATTGCTTGCATCGTCCGTGTACGACGATCGATGGATGTGGTTGCATGTGCTCTTCGCCTCCATGCTGCGAGTAGGCCCAGCAGGGATGCAAATCAATCAAAGCCCGGGCAAACGAGGGCTGCCGATCGAAGAGCAGAGCAGCATGGCAAATGCATGCGGACATGTTGGTTCGGGTATTTAAATTATTGTAGTTGTTTACTTGTTGGGCTATATTTAATCATTCATCTTATTTAAAATATTAATTTAAACATATAAAATTATTATTTTATTTACCAATAAAATAAAATATATGATAATTTTTTAAATTTTTGAATAAAACAAATAGTCAAAAAAACATAAAAGTCATCAGCGACAATAATTTAAATACATAAGGAGTGCCATTTTTCCTACATTAATAGGTTTCTTTCACATTTACAACATAAATTCAAGCAAACACACAATCCATCTACAAACACAGCCAAAGCTACACCAAAATTTCGAATGATTACTAACCTTGGAAGTCATCTAATGTCTCTCCCCCCACTACCGGCTCCAACAAAACCAATAATGGCATAGGATATAAGATAATAAAGGGAACAAGATAAATCGGTAGAACTCCTCTGTATTTAAATTGTTCTTGTCGTTAACTTTTTGAGTTATATTTAATTATTTATCTTATTTATTTTTAAAAATAACATATATTTTATTATGATTTAATTTATTACTAAATAAATGTGAAGTATGACTTATAATTTTTTAATAATACAAATAATTAAATATAATATAAAAATGAATAACAACAACAATTTAAATATATATAAAATATATGAAATACTTAATGATGTACTCTCATACGATGCTTCCCACTTCCCTTTTTAAATCCAACAAACCCCCTCCTCCCCGCCCTCCAACCGTCCCCAAACTCGGCAACCGCTCCAATTCCAAATCTCCTCTCCGCCGCCCCAATGGAGGACCCGCCACCGCCGGATCCCGAGCCCGAGGCATCCCCACCGCGCGAAGAGGTGGACCCGTCTCCTCCTCCCCCGGCACCCCCAGCGCCGGCGCCGCCGCGGAGGCTGCTGCGGCTGCGCTGCGCGGTGCAGCACTACGAGTGGGGCGGCCGCGGTGCCGCTTCCCTCGTCGCGCGCCTCGCTGGCGACCCATACCCCGACCCGGCGCGCCCCTACGCCGAGCTCTGGATGGGCACGCACCCGTCGGCGCCCTCGACGCTCCTCGACGACGGGACGCTCCTTAAGGACTGGCTCGCGCGGAACCCCAACGCGCTCGGCCCCGCAGTCGCCGCGCGGTGGGGAGGCGACCTCCCATTCCTCTTCAAGGTACTTCCTCTACAAGTTGACCAACGGTTCCGTTCTTTCCCGGCTTCTGCTCGTTTCGTGTTTGTGCCGTCTCGACCTCTGATCTGACTAAACTCGGGCGACGCGTTCGCGACTGCAGGTGCTGTCGGTGGCGAAGGCGCTCTCGATCCAGGCGCACCCGGACAAGAAGCTCG
>VSTD030000473.1:0-15880 GCA_008808055.3 Sporobolus alterniflorus | reverse complement strand
CAAATACATATATATACAAATTTGGAGCAAAATATATTCCTATTATGGATTTTAGTCATATAGAAGATGAGATATAGATGACACTGCTGAAGATGAATGACATATATAGTAGAAAATCTTTTAGAGGAGGCTGTAAATATTCTTTTAGAGAAGGAAATTTAGAGTACATTATTGTTGATCTACTGAGTTTTTAAGAAACCAGTTTTTAAAGACTGATGGACCTTCAAACGGGGCGGTTTTTGCTCTGGTTTTTATAAACTAGAAACCAAGTTTCTTAAAAACTCATTAGAGCTAAAATCAGTTTTTTTGCTAGTTACCTCTTGCCCTTCATTAATTACATATTATTTACAACACATGCCACCACATCTTCCTTTTCCCATGAGCAAATTAAATTAGGGGCAGATATGTCATTTGAGTTTTAAAAGCTGAGAATCAGTTTTTAGAAATTGGTCTCCAAACACCCCATCAAATTGTTTTTAGAAATCAATTTTTGAAAGCTATTGCTAGAAACTAGTTTATATAAAAACTCAATAGATACAAACAAGCCTTAGGCCTTCCATTCTTTGATTGCGTGATTTTTTTCTGAATCCTCCGTTTTTCTGTGAAATCAAACTACTGATATCTATGAAGTTCTTGTACCAATTCCTACAAAATTTCTGGGTTCCAAAAGGGACATTATTAATGGCGCCACTTTGACGGGTTGAGAATGATGGTTGATGAAAATATATATGCCTAAACCTCATGAAATGCCACGTCAACTTTTTTTTCCTTTTCAGTACTCCATTAATTAGTACAAACATATGGAAGGAGATGTCCTTGTTTTTCCTAAAGTGTTAATGTTGAATGGAATTATGAGTACAGTTGCAAAATTAAGGTCGACTGAGAAAATGGAGTTCCTTAATAAACAATATTATCCATGACACTAGCCACAACACCATTCTCTTGGAGTTGATCTCCACATGACTTGGTCAGTAGGACCAAGTCCACCTTCCCAAACGTCTAAGATGGGTAGTGGGCCTCTGCCGTCAGTGCAAATAAGAGATGCACAAACTAAAGTTCACCATGACATAATTGACACCTAAGAGTGCTCTTATCCCCTATGACGCAGACAACGACGGGATGCACCATGACCTCTTCCTCTGCATCGAGCTGTCATCATCGGAGGGTCTCTTCTTCCTCTTTACCGACATTACACCGCCGCCACCTGTTCATCCACAGGCCCCAAGGTGTGTCCATTTCCCTCTCTCGGTAAACGAGCTCCGGCTCAAGGCTTGTCCATCCAAACCCTAAGGCCAGCCAAACCCTATTAGCATCAACCCTAGTTGATCCCGGGTTGAATCGCATCACCTTCACACTATCATTCCACTTGCATCTTCGTGCTAACGCTCTCTTTGAAACGCAAGATTTTCACCATAAAAATTTCATGACCAAGCACCAATTATATATAAAAAAATGGGATTCAGAACCATTTTTTGCATAAAAAAACATAAGTGCTATTTTCCAGTCGCCACTAGTACGTGTGGTACCGACGACAAGCAAGTTTTCTCCAGATCAAATTTGGATTTGTTTGTGTGGCGGGTCTGACCTGGGGGCCCAATCAGCTCCCTTTTCTCCATACAAGATCAGCCGCCCGTTGCTGTCAGGCCAGAAGAGAGTATCTTTGGGCCAGTCCCATTTCCTGCTCATTATTATCCGTGTTCGTACTCCTCTTTGCTGTATGTCCCTATCTCTGTCCACAACACCTTGTGATTAGCCGCCAACTAATTCGCTCCTAAATATTGAAAAGAAAAATGGAGAGAGGGAAGTCTAATTCACTACATGAAACACGACATGGGGACGTGTAGTCCGATAGCTCAATTGTCGTCGATTCCCAACTCGTTGCCCTGAACGTTTTCTATTCACCGCTTTTGGCTCAGGACGAATTTTAAAACGCCAGAAATATGCCCAGCTATTATTTTTTCTTTAACTGTGTGTACAACAGTATCATATTATATATATATATTTCTTTTTTTTGTGATGGAACAGAAGGGGCTGGGTGCCCCCTACTGATTAAATCTATACATTTCTTTTCAAACTTGAGGTTTGGTTGGCACATTACTTTGTTGTTTTCCAATGATAGCAAGATTGATGCGTGTCTTTCATCCGAACCAATATCGCCACTACTAGTCGACAGACATGAGTGAGTATTTTACGAAGTTAATTTAGTACCTTTAACTGCTCTTCTAACTTGATTCTAGTCTTAGCTTGGCCTGTAGACGTCAAACATAAACATTGCATATGGTTAGAAGGAGGCTATAACTTATAAGAGGGTGGAAACCAAAAAGTACCGTTGGATGCTTCTGCAGATCATTGAGGACGGAGCAGAAGAAAAACAAAAGAATGGACAATACAGAATCATAGTAATAAGGCAGACTGTGCGGTTCCCTGTTGTTGCTTCCTCTTGCCGATCTTTGAGGCTGGCTCCCTTGATTCTTGCAAAGACCTTGAGAGATCAAATGATTCGGCCAGCAAATGATTAGCAGTAGTTGCGTTCATTAAAGTAGACTGCTGATCGATGCGTGCATTGGAGTAAGGTGATGCCGATGCTATTTTATTAAAGCTTTGGCTTTGGCGTGTGCGCACCCTGTTGAGCTTGCATGGTGTCTCGCACTTGTGTGTTTAGAAAACGTTGAAAGAGGTCGGGGGTCTCTCCTTATTGGAAAGAATGTGGAATCTATTTGGACTTTGGAGCTTACAACATAAATAGATATGATAAGTTTTTGACTTTATTACAGTAATATGATGTCATGAGCTTATACTATATCTAAGTAGACCTACGAATCAACTCTGAAGCCGGTTATATCATGGCTACAACCAAATAAAATGATGTATTATAATACATTGTCGACGTGTCTCTGCAGATATTTGTGATAGGATTGAAGAAAATATGACGATCACAAGATCAATTGTAGATGAACTCAAGACATGATTTAGACTGGTTCGGACTATTCGAAGACGACCCTATGTCCAGTATGGCTTTGTTGATTGTGTATTTTATGGCTACTAATTCTGATACCCTCGATAGAGTTCAGACTACTGTATTTATAATTTGTAGAATCGTCTTATAGATATGACAAGTTTTTGACTCTGTTACAACTCACACAAAAATGTACCTGATCGGAACTCCTACTTAGGCTGCATCCGGCCTCGTGTGCCATTACAAATAATGGGCCCCCGGCCCGGGCGGTATTTGAGAGATCATCACATTAAAAATAAAAATATCAGAGGAAGTGACTATTTATTATCAGTTTGGTAGCAACAAATATTAAATGATGCAGGAGTGCTGTATGACAACGTGAAATGCACAATCTAAGCATCATGATTGGTGCAATCCCGGACGTGGCTTGACCAACGATGTGTTGGACATGCTAGTATTCGATTCCGGAGCTAATTCAAAGGACGGTCCTTGGAACCCGCCATTTGGAGGTGTATTCACACACCGACTAATCTTCTGCTTTGCTTCTCGCTGATTTAGCATCACCACTCATTTATGCTTAATTTAGCGTTTAGTTTTTGCCTAATCGGGGTGGGTGGTACGGAGCGGTCCAGCTAATCGTCGGCGTTTGATAGCCCCAGCGCTACTTATGGATACAGCTACGTACGCGGTTGCGCCGAGCCTAAGCGGTGCTGCATGCAGCCGAGCCCCAGCCAGCCAAGTGACAGGCGTTACTTCGACAGCACAGGTATATAGCAAAGACGAAAAATCTCTTACCGATCCAACGAGGACCAGTGGTTTTTATTTCCATTTGTGCAGCGATTCCAGGTTCATGCACGGCCGAAACGGCAAGTGTTTCACTGTCGTCCAGGTAGGCAGAACCAGAACGAACGCATCCACACGGTACGGTGCAGGTACAGCTGGGTTCTCGTTCACCGTTCCTCGTCGTGTACGGCCAGGTCAGGACCGAGCACACGGTTTGGGAGATCTCGCGCGAAGCGAAGCTGTACCAGGCCAACTCCAGGCTTAATAACACACGTTACCAGTGACAGGGTAAGCAGTAAATGGACGTAGAGCCAAGTCTGGTTCGGGTCGCGATCCTCTGAACCGCCGACATGTGACACCGACGTCACATATCGGCAAACGTGACGTACCCGTCTGGTACACGGTATTCGCTCTGCCTCCGATACCGGCAGGCGCAGCCCACCGGATGGCGGGCGAAGCAAGCGTCGGACAAAACCGGCCCCGCGCCCCAGCCAGTTGCCTCTGCACTGTTACCCGCGCTGCGAGCCGTCTATGCTTGGTTATATAAGCAGAGCCCGTCGCCTCCCCTGCCTTCCCAACAATCATCATTGTCATCGTCTCCGTCGATTCTTCTCACTCTCTAACACCTCTCTCTCGACCTGCTGAGCTGCGCGCGTTTGTTGGTCGCCGCGTCGCATCGAAACACTTCGAGCAATGGCGAAAGGCGGGCTGAGCAAGCTGCGGTGCATGATCAGGCGGTGGCACTCGGCCAGCCGCATCTCCCGGGACGAGGGCGACTCCGAGGCCGTCGCCGGAGGTAGCGGCGCGCGCGCGGCGTCGTTCCACGGCGCGGACGAGGTGCCCAAGGGCCTGCACCCGGTGTACGTCGGCAAGTCGCGCCGCCGGTACCTCGTCGCCGAGGAGCTCGTGGGCCAACCCCTGTTCCAGACCCTCGTCGACCGGTCCGCCGCCGGTGCGGCCGGCAGCACGGTGGTGGGGTGCGAGGTGGTGCTGTTCGAGCACATGCTGTGGATGCTGGAGAACGCCGACCCGAAGCCCGAGTCCCTCGACGAGCTCGTCGAGTACTACGCCTACTGAGGCTGAGGCTGAGACCAGAGCGCCCCCGGCCGTGACGGCGGACAACCGCCTCGATTGGGTAAATCAATCCGTGTGTTTTGAGTAGGGGCGGGGGGTAGTAGAGACGTGACACGCAGGGGGGGTTGGAAGCGAGGCGACGACTTCGGAGGCCTGCCCTTCATCCCCGGCGTCGGCGCTGATCTATTGAAGAGCAACCATCAACCAGCTGTGTGTCTTTTTAATTACTCCTGCCTGGCATGGGACCGACCGGCCGGCCAGGACCATGGATGCTCAAGATTAGAGAAGTTTTACGGTCAATACTACTGTATGCTTGAGTAAGTAGTCAGAATTCTGGGGTATTATTATTGGAGAAAAAAACTAAATGGCAGATTGTAATTCTCTGAACTACTGCTATCCGGCGACGTACGGCGAGCGGGCGTGGACCCTCTACTGTAGCGTTGTTGATGTACACATAAAGTAACACTTGCCATCCACCGTCCAAATTTCATCTATTGGCTCTAAATTTTCAATTAATCACTAATTTGAATAATCCCCGTACTTTTCTTCACTCACATTAGTTCACAATTTGTTTGTAGCCAACGATATAGTTCTCCGTTAATGATTCTATCTGGAGAAATATTATCATGCTTGTCAAATGAACAATTTATGTTATGAATTTGATATTTCCCCTCCTTAAGTAATGTGACACCCTAATTAATCATGGTGGTTAATTGAGAAAAAAAAGACAGCCACTAGATAAGGGTTGGATGGTGGATGTCGAATGCTACTGTACATATGAAGTAATACCGCTACAGCTAAAGGAGCCGTGTCCACGGCGAAAGGACGGAAGACAACTCGATCGGGCGGGTGCCGCACATATTCTGCGTCCTCACGGTTTCATGGTAGCTTCTTCTCACGCTGGTAGAGCTTCGCTGAGGACCCATCTCTCACGGTGATTCGCCACCGCGAACTGGATTAGAAAACAAAATGGTCTTGATGGCCTCAATGGTCTCGGTTAATAAATGCACAAATTGCCTAAATAGGAGTACCCTTTTAAATGAGATACCTCCAGTATTTTACTGCACCGTAAAACTTCTCTAAGGTTAAGCAGGGGCCCCTTGGCCCTTCGATTAGCCGGGGCCAGCGATCGAGCGCCCCGTTCATACGTGGCCGTCAAGATGGTCAGTCTGATTAGCTGAGGCGCCAACTGCCAGAACCTCTCGCGCTCGAAGGCGACGGCTCTGCTGCTGCTGCAATGATTCAGGCGCTAATTAAGTAAGGGACCTCTTGAGTCAACGAAGGTCGCCAACAACCTGCAGTTAGTTACGCATCACACTGCTTTAATCCTCCACCGCTTTCAAGGCGAAACAAAACTAATCGCATAAAGGGTCGTCAGGAGTGAGCGACACAACTGGGTTGCCTCTTAAAGGATGGCACGCCTGATGATGATCCGGCTTTGATCGGCCAGCCCATCACAGAGGTTGGCTAGTTAAGTGTGGTTTTGATCACTAATTAAAGCAGTAACTGAAACGAAGGTGTTCAATGTGTTCTGCCTTTCTGCAGATATAGAGCTTGGAAAGGGGAGAGGAGGTGGGAGTATTTTTGACGATTGTTTGCCTCTGCTTTGGGGGACGGCCCGGCCAGCTGGCTGATGAAGGCAGGTGGCTGCTGCCTGCTGGTAGTACGTCGACGACTGACCAGGTGCTTCCTAACTTTTTTTAGGAAATTTGGGGAAATGTTTTCTCACATCTACTCAAATAGGGGCAGCCATCAAAAATTGAATTATGGTAGGGGACTTTTTAACCAGTGACTTTACTATTGCACTATACAGGGTGCTTCCTAATAGAAAACCGGCACTTATTCCATCTGTAGTCCATACAGAGCTTTTGTGGTTTAGTATGTGAAATAGAAAAATTGTTGAAATACTGCCCAAGAGAATACGGCAGTTCAGAACTTCAGATCAAACCGCTGTTAAAGGACAGCGACCTCGTTGATCAGTACAACCTCTGTTCCGTCCGTGTCAGCTAATAACCAAAACCATGCATGGCTGGTTACTGAATCTCGCAGCGGTGCTAAAAACCTGCGCGGCACGCGACATCGCCGGTCCGCGATTGAAGGACAAGGGCGGAAACGTGCCGCCTTGGCGGCTAATAATGCTGCATCATGTCCTAAGCAATTTCCATCCTTTCTTCTTCTGAGTACACGGGACAGGCAGACACCTGCCTTCGGCCTAGCTTCCCCTTGTTCTCCTCGCTATTGTTTTCCGTGATGAAGGAACACTGAACTCGACGCGATCGCCTCTTCCTCCGGTACGGTCATGCCATTTTTTTGGGCCCTCCTTCAACTTGGAGACTGTTATGGCCGCCCAGCCAGCTAAACATTTAAATTCTTTGTTGACTCAGAGTTTCAGTGAGTTCCAAGTGGAGCATGTTGTTACGGTATTGGCTTGTGCGCAGGACCATCGGCTGCTACACCGGTGTGCTAGAATGATCGTGCAAGCTTTAGTTGACGAGCCGGGCGATTGCCGTTGGTTTCCTGAAACCGATCCCGTGGGCCGGGAACTTTATCTGCGCTAATAAACAACCCCGTCTGATAGCCTGCCTCCAATTCAGAGCTGCATGTACAAGTCATAAGGTATTGACAATCCCAGGCGCCCCTGCCCTGGTGTGCTGAGCATGGGCTCGATCTACCGGCTGGCTGCTCGCCGGTTCGGGAAAAAATCGCGATGATAACAGTTGGATCGTTCGTCCGCGCCGAACCCGCACGTTCCCCGTCCAGCGCGCCGCGCCATCGACACCGCCGCTAGCATGTGGGTTCGTGACTGGGGAACGGAGCAGCTCGCAAATGGAGAGCCCATCGCGATTTTTTCCCGAACCGGCAATTGGTGCATGTGCGGGTTCGGGTGTTCCGGTCGATCCGCGCCCAACGCAGACACGACACGAGCGGATGATGTGCTTTTGTAGCACCGCCGCCGCCGGTGCACTGAGACGCGAGTACCTTGTGCCTACTGGAAAAAGGACACCTCTGTTCCTTAGAGATATAATCACACGACTCGTCAGTCGTCTTGTAAGGCGGTTATGGACATAGACAAGGTGCACACGGCAAGCGGCTCACGTAAGTTCGTTCCGGGCTTTCCGGCAATGCAATGTCGGCCGCGGCCAGTTGCAAGGCAACGTCTCCGCCTTCTATCGTTTAGCTGTGTGCATGAACCTGCAGAAATGTAAGTCAACAAACAACTGGTGCTCGGCGGAGCGACATCCTTGTACTCGTCTGCTGCCGCCGTGGTAACAACACCATTCGTCAAGCTGAGATGAGAGGGGCTGTCAGTAACGTGACCCACACTACCGTAGCCGATTATATAAAGGAAAGAAATTCCTTAACATGAAAGGAGCACTACCAATTCAGTAAGAGAGAACAAATGAGCACCCAGGAATTGAACATGGCTGGACAAGGTTACAACAAAGCAACCTTACCAACTGAGCTAAGCAGAGATAACAGAGCACATCTATCATATCAAGGTCTCCAAAAACTCTACTCACCTACGAGTTCTTAGTAGTAAGATAACTCGCCTGCAAACTCTTAGTCGTTTCTAATCTATATACCGGACAAAACGATTATGTGTGACTGATGACAGTGACAGACATGTGCACGGCCGGGGATTGTTGGGCGTGTGTCCCCGTCCTGTGAAATCCAGCTGTTCTCGCTACCGTCTTCGACCGGATACTTCGATGCGCACTGGTCTCGAGTTATGAAACGTGTTAGTTTTCCCTGTCAATAATTTGCCTGGTTGATCCGCCGGGGGTTCGGAGATTCGATGCTGATCCGGATGCGGAGCTGTAGCTAGAGCAGGTCGGCACGAGGAGATAGTCACAAGAATCTTGCGGAGATATGTTCCCTTGTGGCAATCAGCGAGTTCGAGCGGCGGGTTCTGTATCTCTGTTTACGAACTGCTAAGTAATTAGATAACGTGCTCAGTGATCACTAACACGACTGCAATTTCTAATGACCCGGCTGTTTTTACAGTTACAGATATAGGTACACTGTGTATACTAATTAGATCCATATGCAACAGTACCCGGTGAAATTGATGCCACGTCCTAGTAGTAGCTTCGTTTTCAACTGTGTAAATACTGGTCGACTGGATCAGGCTTTGATTGGAGCGTTCAGCCAGCAAACGATACATGCTGTGATGTGACATATCCATGATACCACGTTGAAATTTGAAAACAGTGACCTTTCCGCCCTTTTATTGTGCACTGCATGCCAATAGGTATGTACTACATCTCACTGAATTTTTCTACAGTACTGTGATATCGCTGCAGCGTTCACCTGACTCCGTCCGGCCATCGTCGTCCCTGATCAAGCTATAGCTAGATACTGCACGTCTCGTCGTCCAGTATTTTTTTTAGCGTCTTCGATTGCATTACTTCTGCTGGTATTATGTTTGGGCACACAATTAAATTGGAGGTGATCGGTGGTGCGTTGCTTTATTTCCATACATCCCGTTTGTCCTTGGGGGTCGCCTCTCTCTCTAATCTCTGAAAGTCCAAATACATTTCATATTGTTACAGAGGACGAACCAACCGCCCTAAACATATAGGGGAACGCACAAGTGCGAAACAACGATGCAACTTCAGTCAGAAGCAGAGGCGTGTGCCAAAAAGGCGCAAATAAAAAAGAGAAGTACCTTAATGCACGCACCAGTGTCCTAATTTAGTCGCAGCTTCCAACTACTGGTAATCATTTGCAGGCTAAATTATTTGATCTCCTCCTTGCAAGAATCAAGGGAGCCTGCAGCCACAATATTGGCCAGAGGAAGCAACAAATGGCCTCATGTTCAGTTTCTCTCTTCTTCGTCTTCAAACTAGTATCTCCGCCCAACGATCTACAAAGCCATCCAACAGTGACCTTTTAGATTCCCATTCTCTAACCTCCAATCCAAAAATATAGAAGATTGGTTAAAGATGATGTAAAATATCGTGCCCATGTTTGTCAAAGCAGGAGGGATTTGGCTCCCATATAATGAAAGACACGCACCAACGTTTGCAATCACGGGCAGACACACCGACCCAGCGATGGCTCACCTATACACCTCAAAATTTTAAGAAGAAATGGCAGTGCACTCTGATTAAGGAAAAAACCCACAGGTCATATTTCTCTCGTTTAAAATCTCGTCTTGGCCTCATGGGTGATTAGAAAATGCATCCTGTTGTAGGATTAGTTGGCGGGCGGCTGATATGGTACCAGGCAAAGATAGGGACCAGACAGCAAAAGGAGTACTCCTACCAGATGATGACGATGATGGCCAAGGAAGGGGATTGGGGCCCTAGGTCAAGCTCTCCACACACGCCGTTCCAAATTTGATCAGAGCTGCCGAGCTGGCCTGCACCACACACTACCGGGGATGCATTTTCGCTTGTTAGCACGTTCAGATTCAATGTTTGCGCTTATAGCTGTCCACCACGAGTCCTTGAATTCAGTTTTTTTTAAATGAAACCCTAAACTCAATTCGCCGTTACCGCATCGAACTAAGCAACTGATCTTCTCTTCTCACCCCTCTTAGACAACTCGGGCAGAACCTTAACCATCGGCACCGCCACCCATCCCCTCCTCTCCTATCGCCTGAGCGCCTCACGACTAGTGTGGGCAGGTGCGATGAGGGCGGCGGCACGCCGTTTTTCCCCTTCCCCCAGGCTCCTCCCCATCGCGGAAGCTTGATGGGCTCCCAGTCGCGGGCGGCATCCTCGCTGGTTCCGGCAACGGATCTACGGCCAGGACAGTCGGATTTGGGTCGTTGAAGGGTGGATCTAGCTGAGCCCCCGGTGGAGGAATGGCGGCGGCGACTTCGACCCTCTGGCGGGTTGCAATGTGCGGTGGCGGCGTCCTCTTCGGTGGGGAGCGGGCTCTTTGCGTGGGGACATCAGCGCAGCCTCCATGGCGGTGGTATGGCGTGCCCCGGGCCATCGTGGTCGACCACCTTGGAGGTGCTGCATGATGCGGCGAGTTAGGCGCGCGGCATCATCGGCGACTCCTTTTGCAGGGTGTGGCGTCTCTCCCAAAGCCTTTTGTCGTGGTCGTGGTGTTGGTCGTTGCCGATGGTGGAGGTTGGGGTGGTGCTGCGGGAGCGTGGCAAGGCCGTGGTGGGCGTCGGTGGTTGTCGGTTGTGACAGTGGTTCGTAGCTGCTAGTCGTGGTCCGTGCACCGACAATGGGATTGTGTTTGTTCTAGTGGAGCTGCCCTCCCCGTTTCCCCTTCAGCATAGTGTTGTTCTTAGTTAGGTTTAGGACTTGTGTGTCATCCCTGTCATGGTCTTATCAGTGACGATTTGTACTTCATTGCTCCATTTTGTTTCTATCGGGGGTTTACCCTAACTCTACTTATTTCTTAATACAAAATATGTGAGGCACGAGATCTTAAAAAAAATAAAACCCTTCCAGCTGACTACCAGTCAAGAAACTAATTAAACAAGAGCCAACGCTTGAGTCTGGCACCGGTGAAATAAGGACTTAGCTAACTCACTGATTTTTACTAAGTGAACATTGATGAATTAATGGGGTAAACCGCCGGTGCCGGTGGTCAGTAGCACTTGAGTGCATGCTGTCAGCCGGGGTTCGACCTCCATGGTGCCCGTTTAATAAAAAAAAATCCTGGTGAGACAGCAACGACATCTCAAAATTTAACGTTGGTGGGCAGCCTGCCAGCCGCCGCATGACTTGCCACTGCCGGTTCCTCCGTTACCTTTTAATTCCGGCGTGCTCCGAGCTAGAAAGACAGTTAAAAAAGAACGGAGAGTTACTACGGCGCGCGCAGCAATGCTAGAGCAGATGAACTCCTTGTTGATTTGGAACACGGCGGAATTGATGAGCACAACCTTGCAGATCCATGACATGGGAGGTCGTGACGGCCACACAATCCCCAACTTGTCACGACCTACTACAGCTCGGCTTTTGGTTCATGTCCCGCTGCCAACTCGATCAGGCAAATGACAGGATCATAGAACAGGATGCGTCGAGATAAGATGAGGGTGCACGTGCTTACTGTGGCTCCTCTTCTTTATTTTCTTTTTTGAAACAGTGTCTCCGTTCCATCTTGTCATGCCAAGACGGACACCACACGATGGACGGTTGTTCTGCCTTCCAAGTGGCCGGAAGCTTACTCTGAGCGCTTGGATTACTCGGATCTCATTGTGCGTTACAGGTTGTGTGCCGCGCGAGTGCGCACGTCCCGTTCCATAACCACTCCGCCCTCTGTTTTGGTGTAAACATGGTGCCACCGTGAGTGCAGCACCAAGACAACACCAAAAGTCAACAGTTGAGAAAGAAAAAAAACACCAGATGCCATCACTTCGAAAACAAAAAATGTGAGTAGGCCTGCATCAATCAGCACAGTCTAAGTCCTAGGCTGAGCAGGGCGCCTGTTCTTGCAGCCCCATGACAGATTGCAAATAGGTACATGAAACAAACTAAGGCAAACACACTTTCTTGAAACCTACAAATTTCATTTAGAACAAACAAACCTGCAACATAAGAAAATGGTGCAATCAGCTACTAATTCAAGGATTAACATGTTTCTCATCGCTTGTTGATTCCACAAGGCACATGCCAATCTCCTTTAATAGGCGATGGCTGATGCGAGGTGACCATACACGCCAAACATTTTGATCTCAGCTGCCACATCCTCGCTAACATCACCTTGTAAAATTGAAGGATACACTCAGCCCGGACGTCTTTGATGGTAGGTTGGTTAATTTTCATCCCAACATCAGCAATAGGCATCGTCAAGGGAAGATCACACATGACACTGCTCAAAACAGGAGCCAATATGCCTTCATTGCTTTCAATCATAGCTGGACCAACAGACATAGGTCTACTAAACACGACATGTCAACAGATGGTAAGAAAGAACCGGAGAAAAACTGCTTTGGGTAGCAAACATATCCATAGATGGGATCTCATGAGCCTCTGTCAAGGTGAGTGGGCTAAAATTTGTAGCAGACATGAAGGTAGCATTATTGTCATTGAAGTTCACCACCGAGGATAAATCTTCATTTCCATTCTAAAAGCCCACAAATCGACTGGTAGGCAGACATCGTTGTCCGTTTGCTAGCAATTGGTTATGATGTGTTGTTTAGAATGTTTATTGGTACTGCTTCGTCAGGAAAATTGACCATAGCCTTGTTGCCTCTAATCTTGTAGGCCTTAACATCATATGCCCTTGCTGCGTCTTCTGTCCTTCTATCTGTGCCTGACCAAATACGAGCACCTTAGCGGCCCATTTGCCCCATGGGCGCTTAAGGATCCCCCTATATGGGTTGGGTTCTTGCACTTCCTCCGTGGCCTTACAATGGTAGCTTCATCCATCACGAGATGGAGTATGATTGATTATAGCACATGAAAAACAAAAATAAATAACACATTATTAGTAAATTGTATTCTAGATAGATTTGACTTGCTAACTGTTTATGAAATGAAACGTGTAAATCACAAGACTAAGTAAAAGGAACACATCAAGGGACACAATCACATTACCAATGAGAACTTATTAAACTACCGGACATATGTTTGATTGAAGATTCAAATGTGTGTACACCACAATTATGTAGAAGTGATTCGGCTTTCTAAGAATAGTCTTACTCCTTGGTCAACCTAATGATTCGTTAATTCTAGATTGAGGGTTTTTGATAGGAACAATGGCCTTAATTATTTGAAAAGGTTGTAATATCAATGTCTGACGCAACATGGATCTTGCTTGGCTTGATTGGGATATCAATGGAAAATGGCATGCATACAAAATAAATTATTTTTGGGCCAACACGCTTTCTATCTTCCTATTCAATTGAAGAACATAGTAGATTGACATAAGTTATCTTATACTCCCTCCGTATTTTAATTGTTATCATTGTTAACGTTTTGAGATATGTTTGACTATTCATCTTATTCAAAATATTTTTATAAAAGCCTTATATTTTACTATGATTTATTTTATTACTAAGGAAAGTTGAAATTTACCTCATAATTTTATATATTTTAATTAATATTTTGAATAAGATGAACGATCAAACGTAACATAAAAAGTCAATAGCAACAATAATTTAAATCCGAAGGGAGTAAGTAATAGGGTAAATATTCTGAAAGTTAAATATAAGCTTATGTTCATCCATATTAGCATTAAAAAGGTAGCATAATAGTATATCATTTCACCACAGGATGCGTATCCAAGATCATGAAAGGTCTCATCTATCTTATTAAAAACATGAAAGGTCCTAAGGGTTATCTTTCTAATCGATCTAGATTGCATCAGCAAAAAAAAGGCAGAAAAGAAGGGGTGCCTGCCCAATGATAAAGTTGTTGCGCCAAGAGACCTTGATGGCGCGCGTGGTCTCCGGTAGGACGTGGCAGTCAGTGACGAGACCATCCGACGTCGCCCGCACGGTGGACCACGCTGCCTTGGCGGCACACGAGTTCACGCCATGGTCGCACACCACGATCTTCCCGTGCACCGTGGCCGGGTCGAGCAAGACGTCGAGGCACATGGTACCGTCTGCCGTGGACGACGACGACGACGCGCCGCCTTTGTCCACGCTGACACCGTCGAGTATTTGCCCGTTGCCGAGGCAGACTTTGGCGGGGAACGCGCGGTCCATGGACCTGGCACCGACGGTGGCCATCAACGGCGCGACGTGGCTCACCGATGCCGACACCACGATCCCAGCCTCGATGGCGCCGAACGCGCCGATGGCCATGGCGTCGAGGTGGTACGGCACGACCACGCCTCCGACGCTGAGCGAGACGACTTCGACGCGGTCGGCGACGGCCACTGCAGCGTCAAACGCCGCGAGGATGTCGGAGTCGAAGCTGCCCCCCCCCCCCGCGGCCAGCACACCTTGTACCCGGCGAGGCGCGCCTTGGGAGCCATGCCCGCCGCGCGCGTAGACCAGCGTGGACGCCGGGAACGCGTAATACCGTGTGCGTGGCGTGGACGTCGGTGTCGAGCGGCGACCGCGCCTCGGCGCTCTTGTTCATCCGCCCGGACGTCGCCTCGTACTCGTTGGAGAAGAACCGCGCGCCGACGAGCTTGAGGTTGCAGCAGTTCGGTGGGAACCTGGGCCCAGCCCGCGGTCGTGGAAGCTGCGGTGGACCGAGGAGATGCCGGTGTCGAGGACGGCGATGACGAGGTCCGGGCCGAAGTCTGAGTGCGCGAGCAGCGCCGACGTACGTCCACCCCGCGTTTGGACTGGTCGGAGTTCGGGCGGGCTGTTTGCATGTTCGTACGTGTGGCCGTGCGTAGCAAGGACGCTTGTGAGTCGCTGCTGATGCGAGCTATTTGCTATTTTAATACATTGAAGAGAAACTTCTTTAAAATAGTACTCTCAACCAACGGGGTTCGCCGAAATAATATGCATGATGTCATTATTTTGAATTGTTTCTTGCTTCTTTTCGATTTTTAGCTACGTAAATTGACTGAATTGCCTCTGGTATGACAAAAACAGAGAACAAAGCTCTTATTCTCTCTCACTCTGTTCAGCTTGGCTCTCATGTTTGATTCGCTTGCGTCTCATGTTTTAAATTTATCACTACTTTCTTTTTCGTCTCTGCTGAAACTAGAGGCCATGTGTATAGGATAGGGAGACTCGATTAGGAGAGAACTCAGATTCACGCTGAAAGAAATTTAATTGAGGTCACGATGAACTTGATTTGGCTGGGAGAAACTCGATTTGATGTAGAATAGCTCGGTTGATGTAGGAAACACAAACTCAGGTCGTGCTTGGCGGTGGATCCAGTTGAGGGCGGGCGGAGCAGGCTCAGGGTCGGCTGCAGCTCGGTTGCTGTGTTTGCACTTTGCTGCCAGCTCCTTCGATCCAGTACGTGTGCGATAGAGCCAGGCAGAGAAGAACGAGCGACAAGAGTGTCTGGAGACCAACGAATCGGTGTGTTTGATTCACAACAAAAGGGCAGGGACAATTCAGTCAATTTGCGTTCAAAAGAAACAAAAAATAATTTAAATTATAACATGATACTATTTTAACAAAGTTGATACAGCGTGGGCTTAGCTCAGCTGGTTAGATTTCTAGTGGTGTAACTAACC
>VSTD030000472.1:0-15885 GCA_008808055.3 Sporobolus alterniflorus | reverse complement strand
ACTAACAGTGCTTTACTTATTTCATCACCTAAAAATAATTTACTAATTTATCTTTAAGCTTTTTAATTCATTAACTATATGTCAAGTTCTTAGAAAATTAATAACATGCATGTGCTGAGCCCAAAACAGTTGTATGATTTTATACAGATTATATACAGCATGAGGAAGCACTACACCAAAGTTGAGTATTTTCCTAAGCCGATTTTATTTCTTACCATTTATTTATTGTTGGACTAGGAATTAATTCATAATAATAATTTTATGCAGGAAATAATTATGATCAATTTTGTACAATCTACTGAGCATGATGTGCACATGTATGCCAAGTTTGAAGGTTTATATTTTTATGCATTTTTTGTAAATAAATACCCTAAGGATTGTTTTATAGAAATTCTCTAAGAGGCAATAATGCACAAAATGCAATTTGGTTAATCCTACTAAACATTTCTACTCAAGAGGATTTTAAAGAATTTTACTTCATATTTTTATAATATTTATTCTATTTTCTACATATTTTAGATGTTTATACTAATTTCTGGAGTTTTAAATGAAAAAGGAAAAAGGAAAACAATGCGCATAGTAACGGGCCACACTTTGACCCAAGGCTTCGGCTTGCTGGCTCGGTCCGTTGGCCAAAATAGCCCGACCGGCCTAGCGGGGTAGGCGCACGCCAGGTGTGGTCACCGGGTGCAGGGCGGTCGCGGTGGCGCGAGTCGCCTGGGCTCACTTGTGGCCTCGCTATAGCGGCGGCGGCGGCGTGAGCACAATGGGATGATGTGGAGCACGCCTGGCAGGCTCACCTGAGCGGCGCGATGGCGTGAGGGCGACGGGTCACCTCGACAGTGGCGGCGTCCTAGTCGGCGACGGCTCTCCCGTGGGCAATGGTGGTGGCGGTGAGGTCCTGGAGCACCGGGAAGCAAACTGAGGAGTGAGGCATGGTCAAAAAGAGAAGGAAAACGGCGGTGCGAAGGAGCTCACCAAGTGGGGAGAGAAGCGGCGGTGGCGCTCCTATCGCCCGACGCGGACATGTGGTCAAGGGGGTGCGGATGGTGCTCGAGCCTTGCTCCAGAAGGAGAAGGGAGGGGGAGAAAAAGGGGCGGTGGCAACGGCGCGGTGGCCCTTTTATAGAGACGCGGTGAGGAGCAGAGGAAGGGGGGTCCAGGTCCAAGTGCTGCCACACGACAGGAAGGGGTCAGGGGCCTGCCGTGGTGGTCGGCCGGTGGTGGTCGGTCGGCAACGGCCCGAGGCGGGCGACACGCCTTGACGTGAGGTGGGGGTGAGACGCTGATGGGTTGGGCCTCGGCCACAGTAACACGGGCTGTTTAATTTGTTCTGAATTCAAATTCAAAACAATTTCAAATCATTTCAAATTTTGACTGGCTCAACCAGTACTTTACTGAGCTCAAAAATTTAAAATAAAATATGATTGTGAAGGATTTGAAGAAAGGAACAACTTCCTCCATAGTCACTTCTTCAGAATCAAAATGGATTTCAAATGAAAAATCCAAGAAATTTCTAGGTCTAGATTTCAATAGAGTTTATTAGAATTCCTTCTTAGCTCTTCAATATTTGAATAAAATTTGGACAAGATGCTTGTATTTGCACCTTGTTACTAACTCAACTCATAGAGAAGAGTTTGAAGTTGAGCCTAGGATATTCTTGACTCAGATTTAAAATTTAAATCAAAATTAAATCGAATTCGTTTTAATTTCGATTAAAATTTCATTAATCAAAGTACATAGTTAGACCATAAATGATAGTGATTAGGTAAAGATTAGAATAACTGTAACATGGCTGTTATAAAAAAAAGGAGTGGTGCGGTCCCTAGGAGAAACCAGACAAAAGAAACGGATCCCAATGTCGGCCTATGTCAAAGTCGATCGAATTTTATTTAACATTTGGGAAGATCGGACGGCGGAGGAATCAGCTTCTGGTCAGGCAACGGACCGTCATTGACCACCCGTGCCATCTTCAACCCCCAGCTCGTGTGCACCTCAAGGTGACAATGCATGAACCAAACACCTGCGATGCCAAATTTTTTAGGGAGGAAATGAGTGATCTATCTACTCTCACCGAGCGATTAAACGATTCGTACCGCACAATTAATCTTGCTATCCGTATAGAACTCACCAGGATTATCCGCAAAAAACCTGATGGCAACCCATCCCCCGGCGGGCACGCCGACGGTGTTCCTCTGCACCGGGTCGAGCATGTTGAAGCCTGCCTGGTGCTTGAACGGGTCGTAGTTGCCGGATCCCTGACCGACCACGAAGAAGTCGAAGCCGTGCAGATGGAGCGGGTGGCTCTCGGCGCCGAGGATGCTGGTGTCTTGCATCACCACCTCCACGCTGGCGTTGTACTGCAGCACGATCACCTTGGTCCCGTTGGACACGTTGGTGTTGTTGGGCGGCGTGCCTGTGTAGTTGAACGGCTCCAGCGGCTCGAACGGGAGGTCGGCGGTGTACACACCGGCGACGCCGTCGTAGTGTGCCTGCAGGAGCGCCGTGCTGGGCATGTCGAAGGACACGTTGTTTATGGACGCCGCGAACTTGGTGCCGTTGGGCCCCTGGCACGTCTGGTTCGCCGGGCACGGGTTCGTGCCCAGCCCCACGGTGAAGAAGAAGGACCGGTCCACGCGCCGCGTGGCCAGGCTCCGCAGCCTGGCGCTGAAGTTGGCCACGAAGGCCGTGTCGTTGATCGGCGGCAGCGACGGGCGGAAGAGCGGGCGTGCCTTGATGTGGCCTGGCGGCGCGTACTCGAGCACGCCCGCGCCCGTGGTGTTGTCGAAGGTTCCCGGGTTGGCCGTGGAGTAGGGCCGCGCCAGCATGAGGTGCGTGGCCGGCGGGCAGCCGTCGTGCGGCTTGGCGCGGAGGAGTACGTTGGTTGTCTGGCCCGGGGTGATGAGGACGATGTCCGTGTCGAAGGGCTTCACGTAGGCGGCGTCCACGTCCACCACGGTGAGCGTGTGGTTGGCGATGGAGACGAAGAACTCGTCGTTGAGCGCAGCGTTGATGAGGCGGAGCATGTACAGCTTGCCCGGCTGCACCTTCAGCTTGAACGTGTATGTGGTACACGGTCAGGAGCATGGATCATTTGTGTATAATAGGCATATATGGGCCTTAATTTGCCAGCTTCACCTTTTTTGCTTGAGAAGTTGTATAGCGGACCGGGCAGACCGTTGATGGTGAACGCGTCCGAAACGTTTGGGCCCGCGCCAGTACGCAGCGCCTGCGTGATGATCGCCTCGGGGTCCGCGTTAAACCACTCTCCTGCTCCATTGACACACAGTATTAGGTCGGCGCCGTCGTCAACCACTAGCCATACAAAGGGCGGCAGCCAGCAGCACGCACCGAAGACGATGGGGACCTCCTTGTCGGGCTTGGGGAACGGGTATGGCACGCCGTGCTTGGGGAAGATGATGATGGGGCCGTAGAGCGTGGCGCGCATCCATGAGACGTGCGCGTGCCAGAAGAGGGTGCCCCGCTGCCCTGTCACGGTGAATTTGTACACGTAGCTCCGCCCCGTCCGGATCGGGCACTGCGTCACGTACGCCGGCCCGTCATACCAGCCCGTCCGCAGCTGCCGGTACGCAAAGCATAGATCGGTGCTTGATTTCTTTAAAATGATCGTCGAAGTTGGCTGAATTTGGTAAGTCCCGGGTGGGGAGTGATCGCCTCGCATGATGACGTTGTCCTTGACATTGTTAACCAACCTCACGACGACACGATCGCCTTCCCTGGTGACGATCTTGGGCCCGGGGAACTTGCCGTTCACCGTTGGGATGGCGCGGGTGGTGCCCAGCCGTGTCACGTTCTGCAATGTAACCTGCCAATACAAGGTCACACAGATGATGAAACGCACTACGTGATGAGCTAGCCCATTCTCCAACGAGCTTAATCATTCACACCCAAAACTTTCGTAGTTGAAAGAACATATTTACAAGTACATTGACAAGTTTTTCTTTCGAAAAAAGAGAATCACATTGGCAAATTAAGACGTACATCCAGGAACCCATGTAGTCTACTTACAGGATCTTCTCCCTTGTTCTGTGACTGAGGCTTTCTTTAAAGCCGGGGTTAATACCCTTTTTCTAAATAAAAAAATAAGACGTACATTGAAGGTGTAGTATCTCGTCGTGCCGACCGAAGCCTGCGGCAACACCAGCACAGTGCCAAAGAACACGAGCAATGCAAGGCAGGGCAGCTCCATATCCACCACTCTGAATCTGCAATCGCAATGCAGAAGAGGGGGGAGGTGACAGCTAAGCTGGTTAGCTAGCACGGACAGTGCTCGTACCATGTGGGAAGAACGGTTATATAGAAAGGGCTGTACTGAAGGTGGTTGCAATTTATTTTGTAGGTGACGATATGATATTTTCCTTTTTTTCCCTTCCTTGGGGAAGAAAGAAAAACTGGGAAGAATTAGGTGACGATGATGATCAGGGAGGAGAAGAAAAGGGTCCAAACCAGCGCCAGTGCTTTTGCTGCTCATGTACAAAAGAGTTGGGTCGGGCTGGCTTTTAGAGTGCAGGCAAAGGAATTGTTCTTTTCCACACGAGCACTTTCTGACCACAGGTATAACCAAGAATATAATTCCTCTAAACAAATGTTTTTAAATCGGAAGAACGATAATTGTTCTCTAATAGCACCTGCTCCTGTCGCAATTTATCCACCTACTTGATTGTTTTTGAATGGTTCGATCAGGGTAGTACAGTTGAGGAGTCCAAATTGGTCTAATCATGATGCAAACTGGAGCGTATTCCTGACTAAAAATTCGGCACTAGCTGTATGTATGCGATCTCATCAGATATTCCATTATTCTTCTGAAACATCGACACATCCTTCACGTTATTTGTTACGATTTCATTGTCACGTTAGATCAATGCTTTCCGATTAGCACTTGGCGCGCGGATCAGATCTTTTGGTGGTTAAATTCTCCACGGTTCCGTTTTCATTCCTGTGCACGGAATGACTGACGACGAGGCAGAGATTATAACACTGCAACCTACACATCACTTACTTCAGGGTGCTGAGTCAAAACCATTAGCTGAACGGGCACCTAACAGGACACTATGCCGGATTAAGATCATCCATGATTGAATCATATAGCTTCTGATAAGAGTTGTGTCCAATATTCAGAGCCAGTTCTGGTGCAACAGGAATGCTGAATTCAAGTTTGAACGGCCCAAATCCTCTCTGTCTGGTGTCAACTGACCTATGAGCGATGGTTCGTTTCTACCAAGAGCGTCGCAGAAATGCCACAATGTCAGACTAGGTTTCCAACAGAGGGCCCGCAAGATCACATAGGGTCTGGATAACACAGCCAGTCTGAAATATAGTCAGATACTATGACGTGATCAAAGCACAGCTGCATGTCTTTCTAAACAAAATTTTCTTTTCTTTCGAGGGAAATAACACAGCTGCATATAACGAAGTAGTATTACCCGATTGCTCAATCTGACGGTCCAAAGCAGGCATAGAGCTACAAACCCAACTGCAGTTAAAACGTCACTGGAATCAGCTGATGATGGTCGATACTGCAACTGAATTTACTGCGAGCTGAAGCTACAGAGGACCACATGAAACACGGCTTGCATACACGCTGTTACCGTTGGTCTGTCTCTAACATTTCTATTGCAGGACGAATAAGTAAAGCGCCATGTGTTAATGTGTGGCTTAGCGCACCATGTGTTAATGTGGCTTAGCGCGCCTTACGTCTTTTCTGCTACTTAGCCATTGTTCCTGTCTCAACCCCCTTGGCACGGCACCTTTACTGTCTTGAACATCAAGGAGTAAAACTATAATAATCTCCTGGCATTAGAACAACTGGAAACACAAACAGAGCTTTTCACTTTCCAGTAGATGGATGGTTTGTGGTTGCTGACTGGCGACAGGACGTGCATCGATGATATGATCTGGCCCTGAGGTTGCTACCGGGACAGTGACGCCGCATCCTACTCAGATTCTCGAATTTCCAAGGATGCGTGCCCTCGATCGATCTCCTAGCTCGAAGCCACTCTATGACTCTAGTACTACCTCCGTTTTTTGTAGTTGAAGTTGGTTAATTTGCACTAACCGGCGCTAACAATAAAAAAATATTACTTTTGTGTGTATCTAGATGTAGATGCTTCTATCGTTTTGCTCAGTAGATAATTAAAGGCATGTTTGTTACCTTTTCATCATTTTTTTTTTATTTTTTGGGAGATTAAAAAGCTGGATGATCTTAAAAGTGAGAAGATGAGAAGCTACTAAAAAAGTGCTTCCAACTTTTTACTTTTAGAACCATTTTTTGAATTTTCTGAAAGATAATAATAAAAAGAGTTCTGCTATAGTGTTTCTGGGGTACTTCAGAGGTACCTGGATGTACCTAAGCTTTCCTTTAATCTCAGCCGTTAATTTTTATTATATCATTAATAAATTAATTATTTTGGTACCTGCTCCACACTAATTTAGTACTGGTCCACCACTTAAAGTACCTCTAAATAGGCACCTCCCTGTTTTTAACCATTAGATCTGGATAAATAAATGACTCACGTTGATTGGTTACTATGTAACAAAACTCTAATAAAAATGATAAAAAACTGAAAACAAACATCCCCTAAAATATAGGTCCTCAGAAGCGACCTTAACACCCTCTCTGTTTTTTATTCATTACCATTAGGATAATAATTTTAAGCAAAAATCCTTTTTTAGATTTTAAACTAAAATTCTTGTTCTAACGATAACAAACTAAAAATAGACCACAATTTCGTCACCAAATGCTAATGCTACGATGATATCAATTTGTATTTAAAGCATCTCATGGAAACCAATTTGCAAAAGGTAGTTTTGAAAGCAGTGTAGCGAGTGTGGATGAGACTCAGGATCAGGTGAAGCAAGAATTATAGAGTATGAGAAGACATCAAAATAACTAGTCAGGTAGTCAGAACAATGTATTATCAACTAAGATATCTTTAGAGTTTTGTCGGCTTGGTGGGAATCAAGTTAGAATCAGAGAAAGAGGTCGACAATCTCAAAAGGTTTTAGGAGTCGGTAATCCGTATACCATATTCAAATCAGAGAAAGAGATCAACAATCTTGAAAGGTTTCAGTAGTTGGTAGTCCGTGTACTATATTTGAATCAGGACCACAAAGGGAGAGTATTGATCTAATTAGTTTAGTTGTTTCCTTATGATTCGACTTCTTTTTTTTCATCCAAAGACTACTATTATAACGCTAAAACCTTGGCGAGACCGCCCGGTATAGCCCAGCGCAAAGTGTTACGAAGCCTAATGTCGATTTCGGCCCACTTTGCGGATGAACACTGCGGCACAGTTTTCTGCTCGAAAGGCTAGACCCGCTTTTGGTTTTTGGGTTCGTAAAATCGCACCACCTGACGCGGTACGGAGAAAGGACTAGCGTACGCCACCGCATTGATGCCAAGACCCCAGCGCGCACGCGATGATGATTGAATTTCAACTACATTTCCATTTTCTATTTATCGGAAATATTCCTTACTTCATATAAAATGGAAATCCTAATGACTAGAATTATCTAAGTTTTAGAATGTCTTGTTTAAGAGACTCATTTTTTTTAATTTTTGACTGGAATTCAATTCTAGGATACCTTCTCAACTTAATTAACTATTTGAATGATGGAGGTGCCTCCCGTTGGGAGGTCGCGGGCGCCGGACGGAGCACACGGGAATGCCGAAAAGGAGGAAGAAGCAATGCCGCTAGCTTGCTGCGCGTGGCATCGGCATCGCCGATCCTTCGTCACCGCCGCAAATAATTCAACAGGTCTAGCAAAAAACAAAGTTACGTAACCCATTCTCCTTTCTTTAACCCGGGATCACATGGGTCGGCGAATAAACACTAACGCGTGCCGCACACATCCCGAGCGTGATCCATGTCCAGCCCTCGGTTCCAACACATCGTTGGGAGCCAAGTCAAGATCACAATTCACAAGGTTTCAAAGATGACGCTGCTGAGGATCATTATGGTCCTGTCCTAAAATATAATTTACATTCCTGGATTGAGAATATCGTTTGTGCCGCATCGGAAGAGACCTTATAGATTTTGCAAATAAAGTTTTGGAGTGACCATGATCAGCTTTCATCCATTTGGACTTTTATAATACGCATAAGACATTGGAGTGCTCCGGGTCCCAACAATCTCCATCCATCTCATTCAGCGAGAAGCTCGTGCCTATTGCCGCTTGCCGCCCTGATCCTGAAGCAGCTGTGACCATCTATCGTTACTTAAGATCGGTTACAGGGTTGTGCTGTTATGGTACAGGCTCGAAACTTGAAAGTTCTGCTGCAGATTGTTTAGTTCCTCGTCGAGCACGAGGTAGAGCGTGACGGGTGAGAGTAATTAATAATAATCTGCGGTGCACTTCCACATTGCCAAGATCTGGGATCGACGACATCTCCATTGGGAAGGCTTCACGTGGAAGCCTAAGCGTGGTCACGTCCGGAGCTGTTGACCGATCGATAAGTGATTCTCAAGAGATACTCCATTCGAGGAGAACATTACAACCTTGTCTTACAAAATAACGGTACAGGCGACCACCAGGAACTATTCGACGACCCACCCAACCTAAGAAATAATAATAAAAACGGCCCCATTAGAAAACAGAAGAAACGGCACGCGGTGGCATTTCCCTGCCCTGCTCAAGAGATATACACCGATCTTTGGCTTGCGTTTTCAGGCATTGACCGGAAAATAGCACCGGTTGCTGTGTAGATCGACTTGTGCCACCCTTGGACGGACGGGTGAAAACAGCAAGCCCACTGTGAGTGTGACTGCACATGAAGCATGTCGTCTTCAGATTTCAGACTCCAGAGAAATGCTACTACCACTTGCCACGTGTGTACCGCGCGCGCGCTCTCTTTCTCGGGCGGTAGGAGTAGTTGACAACGTGGCGCGCGCATTCTGCCTGCGATGATGATCCGTGGTGGCCACTGCTGCGCGCCGGCTCTCCCGGGGCGTAAAACCCAAGCATCAGAACGGCATCGCGGCCAAGCGTTCTTTCGGCGCACGACTGTGTGTCTCGACCCGCGCGATCGATCGACTTTCTGACGGTTTTGAGATATCGTCGTCCTTGTGGACGACGTACGGGATGGCTACAACTGAAGAAAGAAACCTGATGTGACGGAGTTCAGACGAGTTCGTTGAGCCAGGAACTCGCTTAATTTGACGCGTTTGTCCTATCCTCGCGCATCGTTTTGCAAGTGCTAGAATATGAATCCGGAGTGGACGATATTCTTCGATATGCAGGCATATAGTGTGCGTACGTACCCTGTTGAACGAAACGACGGAAATGGTTTTATGAGATGAGCTAGTGGACAAAATGAAATGCCTATTAGTTGATGGGTGACAGCTCGTATATATGATGAGGCCGACACATATTAACCCATACCAACCTGCATTCATTGCACTGACGAAGTACACTGAAACTACTGCGAAGCGCATCCGTGTCAACAGAAGCGAGCGCCACAGGTAGTTGAACAGTCCCAAACGGAACGAGGCGGATCTTTCGTTCCGATCTTTAAAATTGACTACACCGACAAAAACAACACCTGGGCCGCCATCGCCAGCATAAACAACGCCAAGACCAGTAAGCATGCTGCAGGCGGCGGCGACGACGACTTGTATTGTAGCGAGAGAGACGTTGCGTGTCCTCGATCGCCGAGGTTGTGGTCGTCGTCAAACTATTGCCGCAATAATAGAAGTGAACGCCGAGGTTGTGGTCGTCGGCACCAGGAACGCGCGGTTGAATTAGTCAGTACAAGCAAGTTCCCTACATAATTAACCGCATTCTATTATTGCGGGAGTTCCTTCTCGTTTACTTGCTATTTCTGTCTGCTCTCGGTGTGCGCTGTCCGCTTGTTTGTTGCGGAAACGCGCAGGAATTTCGTGTGTTCATACCTAGAGCAGCCATCGCCGCGCCCGGCTGCTAGGACGGAGTAGTTGGCGCCATGTGGGAGGCAGATGCTCAACAGATTGTAGGACGCCCAAAAGGGCCCAAGTAATTTGATGCCATCTGGCGATTCATGCACGTGCGCCAATTTCGTTCAGGCATGAGCAATCCATTCCGCGCTTCTCTTTCCCGTCCTAAAATAATTTGGCATCGCTCTTCGTTTCGAGCTTTCGCTAGCTGTAGCCATGTCACTCTGTCGACCGTTCAGCAACCGACCGGGGGATCGATGCTTCTTGCTGGGCTGTGAATCTAAATTTCAAAGCTACATATGTCACTCTACTACTTTGGAGTGTTAAACCCATTCTTGCAGACCACAGAGAGACATCTCATCTTCACTCCTTTTTCTTTCTTAAAAAAAACAGCACACACACGGGCATATTACGTACCACCGAAAAGATAATTGGTTGTCAATATAAAATTAAGTATGAGTCAGAGACTCGGCCTTTGGCGGACAGACACCCCCCTCCAAAAAAAAACCATAAACTGCTACACTACGGCTGAATTTGCATCCTCTCACTCATATGGAGTAATTGTTTGTTTCCCGCCAAGCAGCAATATAGTGATAAAATTAAATTAAAAGGACAGCAGTACGTATGATGAGCTGACAGTCTACACACTCGAAGCTGCTCATTATTCAGGTTAATACGGAGTCTTGCGTGACGCGTGCAGGCATTGTCAGCTACTGAAAAACGGAGGTGACCGGACCAAAATACGCCCAAATGGCTACCAATGATTAGCCGCGGTCAACCAGAGCACTGGTTGCACGCCATAGCCTGATGTGCTGTCTCTGCATTATTGAGCCCCGGATGCTTCCCTGGATCAGAGCGATAATCAAAGAACAAGTCGTTCTTATCTTGGTTCTTCCCAATAATTCTGCCCAAGAAGTGAACAACCATCCGAACTGGAGTAGAAGAGGCTGCGAAATTATACTAGTACTAGTATTCGCAGCACCGGTCCACGACGTCGACTCGTCTCCAGTTTCTTCCCGGCATTGGCAACTCTGAACTCTCGTGCCGCCAGCACTTGGGGAGCCAGTTGCGTGAGCACGACTGGACAGCAGAAATGGGCTGGGTATTCGTGGGATCCGGCTACCAGACGAAACGGGGTGAGAACAAAACACGGCAAAAAGTGCAGTTGGATCTGTACGGTTTTGGTTTGGGTCTGGTCCTGCATTGCTAGTGCAATACGGCAAAGCTGCCTGCCTGGCACGGCCGTGTGCGATGCAGCTCACCGGCAGCTGCACAGCAGCAGCAGAGAATTATTGGCGGTGCGCCCAGCTTGAGGGCTAGGAAATTTGCAGGATTTTTTAAGAAACACTATTCATACAGGAATTTTTCTATCCCTATGTTTGGTTGATTAGAATTATGAACACCATTCTATAGGAATTTTTCCCTATGCATGTTGATTCCATAGGAATTTTAGCATCCATGGCAACCTCTTTGTAAATTTCCTGTGCATGAAGTACCAAGAATTCATCTAGTTAGCCCTATGCTTCTTATTCTTTGGTCCCATGTGTCAATGAGTAATGGAAAAAAAGATTAGCAATTACTGGTTGAGTTAATAAAGTAAGACATATTATATTTTTTAAGATTCCTAGGTTTTTCCTATGGCTCATTCAAATAACTTTCTTTATAAAATTTCTATGTTTTTTAATCTATGTTTTACATTCGTCATCCTATCCTATTCCTACATTTTTTCCTCCTACTGTATTTTGGATTCCTGCAGCCCTAAATCATACGCAGACGTCCGTGGTACTGGGGTGTACTAGCGGCCAAAGATATTTGTGCTTTTGTTGCAGCTGGTTGCCGGATCCAAGTGGTTCTCTTGAATTAAAGCATGGCCCGCTCACTCACTCAATGGCTATTAATTATAAGCTCCATGCACACGACGGTCGCCTAACCTGCCTTCACGGCCCGGAAAAAGAGCCTGCGATCCGAGAGAACTAGGACGTGATGTAGGCTGTTATTAAGAGTTTGAATTGCGTACTTCTCCGGATTTTAAGTATTAATGTAGTTGACTTTTTTGGGTCACGATTGGATCATTCATCTTATTCAAAATATTTTTAGAAAAATAATATATTTTATTACTAAAAATGTTGAATCCAACATATAATTTTGAATATTTAAATTAATATTTTGAATAAAATAAATGGTCAAACGTTACAAAAAAAATCAACAATTCAGAGAGAGAGTAGTGTTACTAGGTGTTAAGATATTTCTTTCTTTTTCTGTAGCATTGAATAGCAAAAGTGACCCATCAAAACTAGACTTGCACATGCTACATACTAGCCCAAGCATGACTTGGCGTCTCCTGAACCAAGGGAAATTCTAGTCCTTGTTTGAAGCGTGGAAGAGCTTGTTTTGATTCTCGTGTGCGGTACATAGATTTGTTTCTTCGCGATAACATTCAGCAGTACTAAAGCGCCACCTCCGTTCGTCGATTGCTGACGTCCTGTCCAGCCAATTGAACAACAGCAAAAAAAATGTAATTGTAGAGCACGGTCGGAATGACAGCAATTTTAATACCACGGTAAATATTTGGTTGCGACTCACCGATCTCGGTGGACCCGTACCGACAGCGCGCGGGTTACATCTGTCAATGCGGGGTGCATTTGCAGGCCAAGGCGCGCTACGAACCACAACACGTCCGATATTTAATGTTGGTCCATTTGACCTCGTCGAACGAAGACGAAGGCACCAGATATTTCGAGAACCTCACATGAACGAACGATCTTCGTTTGGGGACAGCATCCAGATTCCAGCGGCAGCAGCATCACCACAGGCAGCTACGGCGCCATCCACCCGTCGCGTTCGATCACGAAAGCAAATGACAAGCAAGTGGCGTGGCGCAGAGTGTGGACGCGTCGGGAGCTCACAGCTCAGTGGTTTGGCTCACATGCACGCCGAATCCAGGCCAAGCAGCGCGCCCTCTGTCGTACGGCCCCAACGAGACGTGCGTACCAAGTGGCGAGCACACCGAGGCTCTCGTCGCTGGAGGCACCCGGACACAGTGTCCGCGAGCGCAAGGCAGGCATGGCAGCAGGGTGGAGGTAGACGAGAGGGACCAGCGAGCGGCGCCGCCACCGCACCACATGACGCGAACGGGTGGCGCAGGCGAAGGCGCGCGCCCTGACCACACAACGCGGGGCGCGCACCGTACCGTGCTGTCGCGGTCGCGCCCGCCCGATGTCAACCGACCCAGCAGCCCGTCCGTGCCCGCGACACAGTGACCCGAACAATGTATGCGCGCTGCTAGCTAGGGCGACGCAAGGATTATTTTTTTTCGTTTCATCCCCGTGATTTCGAGTTCGGTTTATAACGACGGGTTTATACGTGACGATGGTTTATCACTACCCTCTCCTTTTTCTTTTCACGGATCATGACGGGCGTCCTGACGCGTCGGACCCTGCGCCCGGGGAAATTTTGGTGATTTCCTGGCGCCTCGTGGACCACGTATTATCAAATGATTTGGACCAATAATTGGCCTGCCAAACGATTTGTGGCAATCTGTCCCCAACTTCCCATTGACCTTGCAATCATCCGTTCTATCGTCAGGTCCGATTCCCTGCCGATCAAGAAAACACAGGCAAGCACATGGTCTCCGATCCTTGGCGGGGAAATTTGCATCGAGACAAGTGTAACACACTACAAGGTTTCGAAGACAATTTTGTTTTGACAGGTCCAGTATAATGCTTCGATTGCAGATTTGACAAGAGAATATGCTCTTGAAGAGGGGGAAATATCCTATGTAATCATCGGTGCAAGTATGCAATCAGTCAATTTAAATCATTTAATCTAGATCTAATATTATCTAATATTTTATGTTTAAACCCTTCCACCACACCTCTTATCTCTCTTCTTATCTCTCCTCAATTAGGCCTTAGGTATTTGCTAAGTACCCCTACCGTTGAATCTAGATTGAATGATTTAAATAGACTAATTACATACTTACATCAATATCAATATAACGGATTACACAGGATATGTCCCCTAAACATAATTCGACAAGGGTGTAAATGTGAATCTATACAGATCTGTACAGTCAACAAGTCGCAGTCGCGCCAATAAGAAAAGGAGCAGGCTGTCCGTAGCAGAGGAGACATTGAAGAGGACAAAACCCCGCTGTCCGAGCAGGGAAGAGGCTCAAGTTTCCTACGCCTACACAACCACATGAACGCCTTTGGCCCTCTGATCCAACCATTTCCAGATTTTGCCGTGCCCGTCTCTTCGCGACCCCATGATTATCCTCTTGGATATTCCTGCCGCATTTACTTTACTGCCAAAATCTGCATCCCTTAGATACCGTTTCACCATAAATTTCAACCAAATTCACCCCCCTTTCAGGATTCTTTTGCTACCTCAATTACCATTCACCTGCATTTTCAAGATTAACTATCATGAAAATTATTCGATCGACTTAGTAGTGATGATGATGACATCTAGGCTCGCGTCACATAATTGCTGCCGTGCTCCTATAATTTGGAACAAGCTCGCGATGGACCAAATAATTTTGGCTCGGGCCACACGTCACGGACGCCCCGGCCAGGTCTTCTCGATTGTAACTCGTTTGAAAAGCTTCTCTAATCCGCCGTGTGCGTCCATCCGCGTATTTGTCATGGTTCGTACGACGCGCTCTCTTTGTCTCTTCTCCTAAATACTGCTGCTTCCTACGCTACGCAAAAACAATTTTTTGTGTCTCTTCCGCCACCGTAGAGATTCATCCTCTCCAGGGCAGGACGCCCAGGTCCAAAACTTTCCAGAAGAATGGAGGGGCAGTTCGGGGAAAATGCAGAAGAAAATCACAGCCACGTCGTTTGCCGGGGCCGATCGTGGGGCGACAGCTGGGTGGCACTGCCGCGGAGGCGATTCATAACTCGAGTTAACAGGTAAGGGGCACACGCCATTGGACCGGTCAGCAGCTAACCGCGGCTGCTGATGCCGGTTGCGGACCGCCATGGCAGGCCTATTTAAACCCACCCATCCCTGCCTCCTCTCCTCCCCCTCCGCCTCTCACTCTCTCTCGCCTTTAGGAGAAGAGCTTTTCTGTCTCTTCTGTTGAAGCCTCGAGACCCTTCTCTCTCGCCTTGCTCGCTTGTCCCTCGGCTCTGCCTCCAAAGGCTGCATTGCGGTCCGCGAGCCTTGTTCTGCTGCTAGGTACGACCTATGTTCTTGGCCGCGGCTTCGATGGGAATGTGGCTCCGTTTGGAGGGAAAGAATGATGAAATTGTTGGGAGGATGGCATGATTTTTGAGGGGTGGGAATGATATTCACGGGGATGTAATCGACAGACATATATGGAACCTGGGACACGTCGAAAATTAAAATTCTGGGGGGAGGAAGGACATCAAACACAACATGCTAACGAATTCTCCGTTCGTCTCTGCAGCTCGTTCTTCACCACACAGTCCATCGACATGGAGTTCGAAGACCGCTGCCACAAGGTCCAGGAACCAAAGTTCGACTGCCTGCTCTTCGGTAAGCTGCTGCTCACTTGTTTTCCCTGCAAAACGTCGCCGTCCATTTCTTTCTTTCTTTTTGTTTCTTTCTGTTGTTGCCTTGCTTCCTCCTCCTCCTCTGTACTGCTCTTCACGGAATGCAAAGGGCTCTGCTGATTCTGTTCCTGCCTATGCCTGCCTGCAGACCTCGACGACACGCTGTACCCGATGAGCTCGGGGATTGCGGGTCATGTCAAGAAGAACATTGAAGCTTACATGGTCGAGAGGTTGGGCATCGACGAGAGTAAGATTGAGAGCCTGGGCAATCTGCTGTACAAGAACTACGGCACCACGATGGCCGGCCTCAGGGTACGTCTTCAGCCTTCTTCCCTGATGTTCCTTCTATTATTCTGCTGCAGAGTAGCGTAACTAACAATTCTCCTTTTGTTTAATCAGGCGATCGGCTACAGCTTCGACTACGATGAGTAC
>VSTD030000471.1:0-15899 GCA_008808055.3 Sporobolus alterniflorus | reverse complement strand
ACCTTGTAGCGTGATGGTGTCCACACATTCCAAACCTGCGCCGGGAAGGAGGATTCCAGGCTGCCATCGAACTGCATCTCATATACCGTTTTTGCTGAATAATTGCTGTTTGCTGATCTTGTCCAAACAATCTCATCCTCAGCAGGGTCTTGCGGATAAAATTGTGCTGCATCCACTACAATCTAGAGCAGCATGTAATAAACTAACAATGAAGCAGATGGATCATGCATGAGGTTAGAAATCCAAGTGTTGTTGTGCATAGCCTCGGTGACTAAATGTTGTTTCCTCCTGGTATGGTTGAACAGGCCTAGGAACATTAGTGCTGGTGATCCCCCATTCACCCAGCTTGAGAGCCAAAACTTTGCCTTCTTGCCGTTGTGCACCGTAACCCGAGTTGTTGTAGTGAACATTGCCTCATCCACACTATCCACAGGTAGATCAGTGGAGCACCAAGGCTTGTCAGGGGATTTCCGTTTAACCCACAACCATGTGAGACACAATGCCCGACCGAAGCAGTCAAGGTTTAGAATGCCGAAACCATCACGGTGAATTGGCTGGCAGACCCTGCTCCAATTAACTTTACATTGCCCACCATGTAGCTGTTGCATCCTAGACCAAAATAATCGGTGTCTGATCTTGTCCAAGTCTTTGTAGAATCGCTTTGGTGGGCGCAGTGCAGTCATCAAATACGTCAGTATAGAACTGAGAACAGACCTGACCAGCTCACGGCAGCCACCCAAGTTGAACATGCATCCATGCCATCCTGAAAGCTTTGCCGTCGCTTGGTTGAGTATGAACTGAAGGTGGTTTATCTTCAGTCATCCAAGGGTAATTGGGAGCCCAAGATAAGAGATAGGGAGTGTGGCTCTCTAGCCGCTGAAATTGGATAGCACCTCATCCAGGTTGGTCTAAGGGTAGCGGATAACAACTACTGAGCTCTTGCCGACATTAATCTTGAGACCCGGCACTGCACCAAAATGAGACAGGATTGCCATGACCATGTCCACATCACTCTGCACTGGATTGATAAAGATGACTGCATCGTCCGCATAGAGAGATAACCTGAGTCGGGTTGTTCTTTCTCTGAGCAGCGAGAGCAGCGCTGCTTCTGTTGCCCATCTGAAAACATGCTGCAACATGTCAATTGCCAGAATAAAGAGGTACAACGACAAGGGATCCTCTTGTCGAAGTCCTCGCTTGTGTCTGATCCATGCCCCCCTGTGCCATTTAGCCTGATTGACGAGGACGAGGTTGACAGAAGTAGGGCAATCCAATTATGCCACTGACTGGGGAAGCCACGGTGGAGAAGAAGCTCAAGCAAATATTCCCAGGAGACAGAATCAAATGCCTTTGATATGTTGAGTTAAGGAGCAGGGATGGTATCTTCTTGAGATGGTAAGCCCGCGCCAGATTCTGCACATATAAAAAATTGTCTTGAATACACCTCCCGCGGATTAACGCACTCTACGCATTGGAGATCAGCCTGTCGATGTGCCTGGAGAAACGAATGGGTAGAACCTTGGATACAAGCTTCACGAATGAATGTATGAGGCTGATTGACCTGTAGTCCTCCGGCTGCTCTGAAACTTCCTTCTTGGGCAGCAAGGTTAGCAGGGCACCATTGAGTTTGGGCAATGGGCCTTCCGTCAGGTTGTAGAAGCAGTGGAAAGAAGCAATAATTTCTTGTTTGATGATCTCCCAGTACGCTCTGTAGAAGACCCCGGTGAAGCCATCAGCACCAGGCGCCTTCTCAGCAGGTAATTCTGAGATCGCCCTTCGGATTTCTTCTTCACTGAACGGTCCATCAATCTGGTGTTGGCTCATGATACACGGCATATGCAGTTGATCCCATTCAAATGTTGTCTGCCTTTGTTCAGCACAACCAATCAATCCCCAAAAATAGTTAAACAACATTTGTTCCTTCTCCTCATGAGACCAGATGTAATCACCCTCAGCAGTTCGGACACAAGGGATGTAATTTTTTCTTTGCCGGCCTTTTGCTTTTAGGTGGAAGAAATTTGTGTAGGCATCCCCTCTTTGAGCCACACTGCACGTGACACCTGCCTGCGCTTGTAATGCTCAATCGCAGCTAGTCCGAGAACTCTGCTCTTCAACTCTTTCCGGAGCTGGAATTCAGCAGGTGATAATTGCGTGCTTTCCTGTGTCACATCCAGCTGATGAATGATATCATTTACCATATACAGTTCAAGTCTCATACTGCCAACTGTATTCTTACTCCAGGCTTTCAAGACCGCTGCAGTGCTTTGAAGCTTAAAGAACATAGAGTTTAGGGGAGAGATAGCCGGTAATTGCTTCTGCCATGTTGTCTTAAATCACCTTGACATGCATGCTACTGTTCACACCCTGCAAAGAAATAGCCATGTGCTTTTTCATCAGAACAAAAAAGAAATAGGCATGTGCTTAGTCTAGCTTGTAGATCATTTGTACATACTGACGTACAAGTAGCTTCTGATCTTAAAATGGCTGTCCCATGCATCTGCAGCTAATTTCACATATACTGGCCATTATTCTGTTCCGTGTTGATGAAGTTCTTGGTAACCAACTTTTCCAACGATTCAAGATGGTTAGCATATTGCAAGTAAGAGCAATTACGCATCATAGTTAATATCCTCATGTATCACATTCTAAAAACTATATAATTTATTTGACTCACTCGAATATTCTACACAACACAAGTCAATTGAAGTGTACATTAATTATCAGCTGCAACTGTGTTGGCGAAAATCTTATTGGTGTTCATTTTCAATCTTGGTGACTTCAAACACAGAACACGAGTAGATATATAATTTCTTAATCATTTCACGTGACGTGTTACTGTTTTAGTAAATGTTCAGAGAAACATGGCACTGAATTCAGCGAGTACACTAGGAGGAACGAATGCAGGCAACAATGAAAGGGAATTGCTATCAAATTCCACTTTGCTGCCTCCAAGTTTATCCCAAGTCCAGATTGTAGGAAGAATAGCATATGTTGAATAATTCCACATTTATTCATTGTGTCTCTCGGCCGGTATATATAGAGTACAAAAATCTTGAGTAACAAGACACCTCCAGATACATATGGTAGTCTACAACACATAATATCTATCATACCAAATAAATTTTGGCACATATGACAGTATATGATATATAATATCTACTAGTCTACCAAATATACTCTAACATCGCCTGCAGTGTCACAGCCGAAGAAGTCAAGTTCGAGGTGGATGTGATCATAGTCATCGAGGATGCTGTTCCAAAGTCATCTTGACAAGCGGATGGATGAAAAAATCAGCTTTGTCCCATCGAAGAACTTGCTTGATGACATGCCGATCACAATGTCTAGGGTGATGTGGTGCTCAGGCCGCAATGAGTGTAGCCTACTTCCCCCCTATTTGCAACATCTGCTATGTGGCGGTGTCTTGGAGGTGGTGGTGGATGATACTGACTCAGATCATTGGCGGCGTGCTGATGAGGATCAGACACAAATTGTGGCATCACCTAGATAGGTGATGACTCTGACGAAGATGGCTTGACCACAAACATCATCATTGTGGTATGCAACAACAATCTCATCATCAGGAGGGGTTGTCATTCAGGCATCGACGGATCGACAGAGCGACATAATTCCAATCAGTGATTGGGTAAAACAAAAAAAATCCTACAACTCCCCGGCAGAGATCATTGATTCATCTCCCTGGGAGCATGTGTGCAGAAGAGAAAGAAGTGTTATCTCACAGGATCGTAACTAACGATACCTCAAATACGTCGACAGTAACCCTCTCGAATACCATGTATGAAGAATAAAATAGGTTGAATGTTTGCTTGTTTATTTATTGTGTCTCTCGGCCGGTATATATAGAGTACAAGAGTCTTGTGACAACACACCTCCAGATACATTTGGTAGTCTATATCACATAATATCTATCCTACCAAATATATCTTGACACATATGGAAGTCTATGATATATAATATCTAGTCTATCAAATATACTCTAACACAGACAACCTACTAAACTAAAATAAGGTTTACTTTATCCCCGATATTTATCAAATTGATTCAATTTTCATCTTTTCTATCTAATTATATATGGTTTGCTAACTAATACTTGAGTTTAGGTGATTTTCCTGATGTAAATTGACATAGATTTATTCGTACTTATCGCTAACTAAAGCAACGATTATGATAAACTACTGAGTGTAGATTGTCGAGGACAACTATATCATCATGGAGAGAGATGCAGAGTGATTAGCGCAAACTTTTGGCTGGCGATCGACAAGTATCGCTAGCATCATGGAGACAGAAGTAGAGTGATTAGAGCATATGATTGGAGAAAAAGGTGAAAAGTAAACTAATGGAGGTAAATTAAATCAAATTTTAGTTTAGTGAGTTATTTGGACTTTGCCCAAACTTAGAGGGAGTAAAGTGAACTTTGTCCAAAATACAATGAATAAGAACTATTCATCCCTATGAGCACATGCACACACACCCTTCCTCTAGGAGGCCCTCCAAAATATTGAGTCAGCTTGATCTTGATATTATGAAGCCATCACATCCATTTGGGTGTCGAATGAATAATTAGCAATAGATGTAAGACACATGCCAAATCTAATATTTAAATCTGAGTGGGTTGATTTCATCATGAAGATGGGTCTTAGCTTCACCAACATGCCTATCTTCCTATCGCTCACGGCCAGCTCTCACGGCCAAGCATTTATCGTGTAGTGGATCGGAGGAGACGCAAGGATTTTAATATAGTTTTACATATGAAATGATGGATCCGATGAGTACCAGATACCTGCTCGAAACATGAGCTGTACCAGTTTTTATCCGTGGGTATGGACATGAGTATGAAATTCTATCCACACCCTATGTGTTGGCAGATGAGTATTTACTCTATCCGACCTGAACCTGACCCATTGCCATTCCTAGTGTTGCTTACCTGAACTAGTGAGTCACCTTAAGAGCAAAAGTTCGCTAACCAATCCTAATTATTTTTTCTGTTAATTAGAAAATTTCAAAGTACTTTACAACATATGAGGACAATATCACTTATGTAATGCCCAACCGGCAAAGCCGAGTTCAGCAAGTATTTAGAAGATACATTTGTGTTCAGGAGCAAACGTTCAAGGTCCTGAGAGAACCCATTTTTCTTGCGACGCGTGAACGATTTTCTGCCTCTTTTAAAGCCGACTCTGCTGAATAAGTATTGAAGTCCTGAAGCACATGTGCATTCTTCAAAGAAAAAAAAGGTCCTGAAGCATGTGAAGTTTGCAAGACTGCAATTAGCGATTTGGAGTTGACAAAAGTGCCGACCATCGACGAAGCAGGAGTCTGATGATCGATGACCAGCCGGCCGCTTCGGTCGCGTTTAAGCGTTGAGACCATAGCATGTCGCTGTTCTATCATTATCTTCTGAGACGGCTGTTGACCGGCGTGCCCATAACGACCCTGCACACCATCAGGGATTGTTCAATGGATTTGGAGGGTTCAATATACTACTGCAGATTCACTTTTTTTTATTTGTGCCAAAGTGGTTACAGATACATCGTCTCCGCACAAAACCTGAGCTCTTATAATATATTCCATTTATTCTTTTTATTGTCATAATTGATCTTTTAAGTTATGTTTGATCATTTATTTTATTAAAAAAATTATTATATACTCTATTTTGGTTTTCTTATTGCTCGACAGTTTAATTTTGTGCTGTTTGATGATAAGAAATAAAGAATGGAGAAAGTATTTTGTTATGATTTGTTTAATTGTTAAATAAAGTTCCAACACAACTTATAATTTTATATATTTGAACTAATATTCTGAATAAGATGGATGATAAAATATAAATTAAAAAGTCAACGACGATAAAAAAAAGAGAACAGAGGGAGTATCATTTTTGTGCACTTCAACTAATATTACTAGTTGATAAATCCGTGCAATGCTGTGAGATTTTAAAATACTTATATTTATTTAAATTTACATGTTGATTTCAATTCAAGCAAAACACAATCAAACTTAAACTGACACTATTATTGCACTCCCTTGGTGATTACAGGGTACTAATAGAAAAAATGTCTTAAGATATATAAAAAATAGGATCATGAAACAATAAACGAACTTAAGTACATCATTTCGGCCCAGAGTCGATTGCAGCCCATAATGCAATCAATTAGCTTGCGTGGCTCATAGCTTTTGTCCTATTGCAAATATAAACATATACAATTTTAGAGCAAATTAAGTTGATTTAAAAATTCTTCAAATCATATGCAATTGGGATCTTGTTTTGTTTATCTAATCGCGTAGCACATAACGGTGAAAATGAAATTTAAAATATATATCATATGAGTGAGATTAATCATTTTAAAATATTTGTATTATGAAAGATTATGTGGCAGATCTTGTGGTGATTTGGCAATTGGAGGATTATGTGACAGTTGATGACGTGAACATCTTGTATGTTAAGAACATGAGTTGTAGTGAGTCATACAAATATAGGCAAAGAGGATTAGAGCATGATCTTATTCAACCTAAACATGTATAAAACAGCACGTGTTTAATATTAAATTATCGGCACTAGGCTAGCTACTTGTTGTCCTTTTCTAAAAAGAGTTTAACGGTTCTTGAATTTGTTCTGTAGTGTCATCTAATAAGTCTGACTTGTGGGATAATGCCGGCCGCCTCCACGACTTTATTTGATACAGAAGCTCAATCTTCTCCGGTTTAGAAAATCTGGTCCTATCCTTGAGAAGCCGCCCCTGTGATTTGTGCCTTAACTCAAGCTTTCATCTCAATCCATACACAAGAGCTCGTCCACCACTAGTTGGTTCAACTGAGTAAACTAGTTGGTAATCCCGCTCTTAGCAAAATGGTGCATACTACAGTGATAAGTCCATTGACTATTGAGCTCCTCACCAGGATTCAAATCCTGGTGGCTGTATTGGAGTTATCTCCATTAGACTAGGTTCCTCAAATTTCCTAAAAAAAACCCCGCTCATAGCTGTGGGATTTTAAAATAGTTATTATCTATATGTCCTTTAAATTTTATAGATAATAAAAAAATTAGAGTAAGGTGATGGAACAGATGATGATGTATACACCCTATATGTCAATATAATTGTAGGTATTCAAAATAATTATTATTTATGTAATTTTTCATAAAATTTATATATAATTAATAAATTAGAGGAAGGTAATGAGATAGATGATGTGTACACCCTGCAGGTCTAATTATTATTTGACTAGCCTAAACCTTGTGAACTAGAAAAATCCTTAATAATAGTTATTTGACTCTGCAGAACATTTATTGCAGTACACATGGAACGGTGCCTTCACTCGTGTATCATAGTGCTGAAAAACTGAAGGAAAAATATGTACAAGAGAACAAGTTCTGTCACTTTTGACCGTCTGAAATTCATATCGAACGTCATCTATGCATCAAACTTGTTACATAGAAACACCGATCATTTTTTGTCTACATGATGCGTCAGTGCTATCCTGGGGTCAAAGTACAGTACATCACACTACTAAAAAACATTTATAGTATCGGTTGGTAACTCTTTATGGTGTCGGTTGGAGGAACCGATACAATTCAAGTGATATAAAAAAATGAGATATTTATAGTGTCGGTTGTTATGGACCGATACAAAAAAATTTATTTATGGTATCGATTACTTAAGTGGATCGATATGAATAATCAATTTTTAAAAATAAAAAGAAACACCAAGCCAAGATCTATACCCGTCAGACCCAAATCTAGGCCATGCACTACCGCCGCCACTCTAGAGCCACGCCCGTCCGTCCTCAGGCTGTCATCACCATCCTCGTGGTCGATGATGCTGGCCCACTCGTCGCCTCGTGAATTTGGCGCTGCCACGACGAGGTCGATGTTGGGAGGACGAGACGCGCCGTCGTGGAGGAACGAAGGGGGCGCCGTCGGGTGGTCAGACCTGACAACGGCCTTGGTGAAGCACGATGCTCGTGCCACGAAGTCCACCTCGACCGAGGTGAAGTGATGGCCATCGCGGAGTCAAGGATGTTGGGGCAGCAGGCGCCGTCCTTGCCGAGGCGACGTACCCGTATGCGTGAGGAGCGGGGCGTTCGGCGCTGGCATTGCGGGCGAGCCTGGCAACAGAGGGCTGTGCACACCGTAGAACGACAGCGGCGCGGCAGAGCCACGGCCGATCCTGAGGAAGGACGGCGGGCTACCGACAGAGTATACGGCCAGGCATATGGGAAGCGCTGGCGATGCGGCGGCATGAAGGGGATGCCTGCGCCATACAGCCCACGTTCTGGTGGCTGCTTGCAAGGTGTAGAACGTACAGGAGCTGCCTGCCTTCTCGAGAGCATGAAGATGGAGAGAGAGAGAAACACAAATCCCGTGAGGTGCACACGAGAGCATGAAGTTGTTGTTTGAACGGACGGTGGCGAGGTGTAGAACGGATGACTCCTAGTTGTTTGTAGAAACACAAATTCATGTGAGGTGTTTCGGCAAGGTGTAGAACGGATGACTCCTAGTTGTTTGAAGAAACACAAATTTGTGTGAGGTGTTTCGGCACTCTTGATTGATGAAGAGGACATGAGGTGTGGGCCTCAATTTTTGTTGGGCAGCGCATCATTTTTTTGGTGCCGGCTCTCCAAACCAACCTGCACTAAAAATACCTATTTTTAGTGTCAGTTGCTTAAGATGATCGGCACAAAAAAGAGTCTATTTTTTGTGCCGGTCATCTTATGCAACCGACACTAAAAATGCTCATTTTTAATACCGATTGCTTAAGACGATCGGAACCAAAAATAAAATCCTATTTTAGGTACCGATTGGAATTATTGATGGTCACTATAAAAAAATTAGATGTTACTATAAATCATTTTTCTATTAGTGGCATGAGAAAAACTGAGATGATGCCAAGAAACTAATAATGTTATGACCAGAGGGACCGACTGCTGTGCAAGCGTGCAAGCAATAGCTTTCAGCCCATACGATGCTCATCAAATTAAAGGATGATGGTACATTTTGCACTTAAACCCTCCCATTAAATCGTGTGACATTTGCAAATAACCATGGATGATTAATCACCATTGAAAATAACCCTTGATGGCAGGTGGTGCAGCTGACACTAACTAGGTGTGGCTAGATGTGACATCCCCCCTGATAATATGGGTTAGTTGCTAGGATCATATCGAATGATTTTTGACAAAACAAGAATACAAAAGTGTATAAATATACAAGCTGAATTTAAATGATCTGAAAATTAAAATATTACAAATTTAAGTTTCAAATTCGATACATCAGAGTTTGTAGCGAAAATTAAATGATAAGCGGAAGCGAAACTCTCGACAATACAAGGGCAACACCTTGTCCTAAGATGCTGCCCTCAGAAGCGACCTATGCCTACGAGGTCTCCCAATACGGGGTCCAACTGTTAAGAGTCTGGACCTCCTACTGGTAGCCACCCACGACATCACTAGAAAGGAGAGGAGAACTACCTGCGCACAGTTACATCAAATAAGACAAATCCTAAGTAACTAATACTCAGCAAGACTTACCCGACAAAGGTGGCCATAAATAGCTGACTCCTAGACATGCAAGGCTACAAGGGGTTTAGCTTACTCAACGGAAGCAGCAACTAAAAGTAGATACTTACTTTCAATATTTTACTTGAACATTTTAGTCATATTAACTATACATGAGTAAAGGTGCATCCTGAAGCTAGAACATTCAAGATAACAAGCATAACTATAAAGTAAATCAACATCATAGTATAATCAACATTAATTAACCATCCCTTAATCCATCATAATATTAAACATGCATATCTATGAGTGGGGGCAATGAACAAGTTATCACTCATATTAGAGAATGTCGTGGAGATTTGAATCAATAATCAACCCTGCAGGAGTATAAACCTGACCACCATGACATACACACGCCTATGGACAGGCCACGTATGGCAACCTTTCACAACGATATCATAGGGTCAATCCGGGCTCCACCTCTCCCTAGTGCATGTCTTTCGATACCACTCTAGGCTATCCATAGGTGGCCCATACACTATCCTGGTGAACATCTCTAGAGGAATGGTGGGGTATCATCCAACCACTACAATCATTGAGCTATGTCGGTTTACTGGACCCCATAAATCCAACATGCAGTCAGTATATAATCAAATGCTCACTCAAGGTTCCACTACGAACAGTCCTCAATCAACACAGGCAAGGGCTAACACCTTAAAGCTCCGAATATCCACATCTCTCTCCACGACCTTCCCATTTGGAGATGCTCTGCTTTTCCCTAGTTGCCCTGCTCGGTCTCAAATTTAAATCATCAATCCATTCTCTATCAAGTTTTAACCATTTTAATGCCATTGAGATAAAAATGGTCCTACATGCGAGTGGGACCAACCACTCGTCTTCTACCGTTTAGCTATTACTAAGCATAGAACATCTAACGGTAACCATATACTACAAAAGGGATAGAAAGGATAATATGGAAGGGTAAACATATATAATGCAGTTACATTTCCATTTACCTTCTATACGTATGTGCACAATGTATTTGCAAACATAAATTATAAAGGACACGACGGGTAAATAGGTTTGGCATGCACCAGGGCTTGCCTTTCTCAAAAGGGAAGTTAGGATCTATGGTGCTTGATGAGTGTTGTCTCCCAAGCTCCTCTGCAATGGCTTCCTTCTCGAGTGGAAAACCTCCAATGACGACAGTTCCTACATGAGATGACATGCCGGTTTAGTAAAAAAATGAGTTTGAATGGGAAGTCAATTAAAATAGACTAATTCACGCTTTACTGTTATGTTTTATTATTTTCTTGGATAGAACTTGAATTTAGAAGAATAACAAAACTGGTTTCATGATTTTTTTCACAAATATTGAATTTGATATGAATTTTGAAAGTTTGAAATAGTTTAAACTAATTCTAGAAATGAATAAAGAATTGAAAACAGAAATCGCGTCGTGGGCCGAAAGCTTCAAGATGGCCTAGCTCCCACGATGCGAGACCGGCCTGCTGGCCTAGCCTGGCTGGCCCAATGGCCACTGGGCCGGCCCAACGTGGCATGGAGCCAGCGTGCGGTGAGTGTCACCCCCAACGTGCTCTGGCACGCGGGAGCACACACACGGCAGCGGCGCGACGTGGCCGGCGATGACTCTCCGGCATGGGGCTGCGGAGCATGACCACACTGAGAGGTTCACGGTGGCATGGTGCACCCGCCAACCATGGTCTCGAGGGGCCCCTTGCATCGGTAGGAGACAGCGGTGGAGAGGGGTGGTGCTTACTGGTGGCGTGGAATCGGTGGAGGGTTTTTCAATCCCTTCGTGCCCATGTCATGTGCTGCCTCAATTGTTGCGGACAAGCAAGGAGATGCTGACGGAAGAAATATCTTGTCCTCCACTGTAGGTAGGCCGTCGATCACCCACCCCTTGGGTCCCCGGTTGCCTACCACGGCATCATCGCGCAAGGTGTGCAAGTCATTGTCGTCATCAAACTCACGACGTAAGGCATCAAATAGCTTGAAGGTAACCCTGGAGAGGGCCTTGCCTCCCCTCCTGCTTCCATGTCGTGGCACGATAGTGCGTCTGCCACGACGTTGGCCGCCCCAGGCTTGAACTCGACACGGAAGTCGAAGCTAAGAAGTTTGCTGGTCCATTGGTGTTGCGGTATGCAGAACAACCTTTGGTCCAGCAAGAACTTGAGACTATTGTGGTCGGTTTGATGATGAACGAGTGACCCCATAGATATGCCCTCCAATGGCACACCGCTTGCACGAGTCTGATGAGCTCACGCTCGTAGGCTGCCAACTTGGCGTGGCATGCATCGATTGTTGGGATTTGTTTGTCGAGGGCTAGCAAATCCCGAACAAGGAAAAGTAAAAATGAAGGTTGTGAACTCAAAAGTAAAGAGAACAGGACACGTGGTGAAGAACACAAAAAATTAAGGAGCACTTCAATCGCCCTGAGCTAGGTGCTTGTGCGGATCTATTTATAGCAAAAGATCAAGTGTCTTATTACAATGCCATAACTACGCTTAACTACCTACCCCACCAATATAGTACACAGTCAAGGGGGCAATTTAGACTATTATATTATAGGGCTGCTTTTTAGCACTCCAATAGGGCATTGCCACGTGTAGGTATCCATGCGGCAAACTTCACCTGGCTGGCTGTGCAGGGCCTCTAGCTTCTGGCCTTCGGTTGCGTCAACGCGTGAGCTACATCTCACCGGTCCCTCAGAGCCTTCGCCCAGGTACCTTCGACACCTATGCTTCCCTGCAAAAATGTACCCTTCACCTGGGTATCTCATGGATGTCTTTCGCATGTCAAGGGCCCAATCCATGGGGTTCGCTATCAGTACCATTCACGTGGTGCTGAAGGCTCACCCCCAACAGTAGCACCTCGAAGGCGAGGTTCAACTCCGATGAGCCAAACCTGTGATCACTTGGCCAGTTCCGTGTTGAAAGCATCACCCCTGTGAGTTGGAGCTGAAGCTTTGCTTGCGCAAGGAATGTTGCCACACACTTCTATACTACGATATCATACGCAAGCTCGCTTGAGTTGTGGTGTGACCGCACTTTAAGCGGGTGCGGCCCTCTCGAGATTGCTGATGTGATACTAAATTTTTTGCCCCGTGGGTGTTGAACCAAAAAGCATCACCCCCGCCTTTGACCGTCTGGTTGACGGAGGCTATGCCTTTGGCGACCTGACGGTTCTGTTTGATTTTTAGTTCGATGAAGGTGCAATTGTAGAGCTACCTAGGTCACTTTTGATTTGGGACCCATGCGAGACCTTTTGCTTTTTACTGCTATATCTTTGGCGGATGGAATGGGTGTGGAAAGTAGATTGGAATGTGTGTTACCTCATAACGACTGTGTTTTACCATGTCTATAAATAGGGTTGAGCCAAGCGGCAAATCGTTGCGCTTTGTGTTGCTCATAGCTTTCGTGTTCTTGCATGCTTGTGACCTATTCCGTCCTTTGCACCTGCTTGAAGCGTTGCATGGTCCGCATCAAATGCACTGCTCACCCCAAGAGTGCTTCTTGAAAGTGCGATGATGGCTTCCGGTGCTGAGACGGAGGTGCCTTCACAGCGGACGTATGGTTCACCTGACGCATCCTCATGGCATAGTCCTGATAACTCCAGTGACTGTGAAAGCTAGTCTGGAGGCTCCGGGGACACGGCGTGCGAGTCTGATGACTCCAGTCACAGTAAGGTTGCCGCTGCAGCCACGACTACCGGTATAACCTTCGAGTTTGGCATGTCTACTGTGGGAAAATGCGTGTTGTATCTATGGAGACCTACGCACATTATTTCCTGAAAGGCTACTGCCGGGAGCCCGGTAGTAGCCTTTCAGGAACACATTATTTCCTGAAAGGCTACTGCCGGGTGCCCGGTACAGAAACACTTCTAGAGCCTCGGGTGAATGAAGTTGTGGTTCTTGAGGACTTCTTCACGGAAGGGCTTCGCATGGAGCCCCATCTAGTGCTTGTAGAGATTCTACAAAAATTCTGAGTTCAGCTGCACCAATTGACCCCCAACGCGATTGTGCAAATTGAGAAATTCGTTTGGGCAGTCAGCTCCTGTGAAAGCCACCCTACTATAGAACTCTTTGCCAAGTATTATGAATTGCACTATCAACAGAAGATCACACTCAAGGGCATCAAGAATAAGTTAGCCAAAAAATTTGGTTGTATCACTTTCCATCCCAGCCGTTATGGGAATAGGGCGAACGAAGCTCACCCCCGCTGTGACAAACAAATGGTCAAGCGGTTGGTTGAGGAATTGGTTTTACTACAGGGTGCCCTCGTAGAAAGCAGATGTTTGTGGAAAGGGGACGTATCTGTTGAGGTCAGAGATGAACCCGTTGGATTATTTGACTGACGCACCTCATGCATGCATTGTGGACGATGTGAACGTGTTGGCCTTCAAAGAGGCTGCTGTGATCATCGGAGGCATTGACGCAGTTAAAGAGTTTCTTGCTTGTCGCATTTGGCTGCTCAGTGATGATTGGCAGGCTAACCTAAAGTTTGTAATGGGTAAGCTGATGTTAACTGTCGATGCGCTCCATAAGATAGATCAACCTTGTGTTGACCTTCATAATTACTACATCAATAATTACAAGTCGGATCAAGACATAATAGTTTCGTACAAGGATGGCTACTTTCTTGTGGGTGACGGCTTCTTTGTCATCTCGTTATCCGATCTCCACCTTTTCAACCTCGACGTATTGGATGTCTCTCTAATGCGGTGCTTCGCATTGTAAGTCCGCAAAAACTAGCTTCTTCAACATACTCAATGTACGTGTAATATGTGTCTAAGAAATTTGACATTTTGCGTATAGGCACATGCAACAACAAACTCTTCATAAAATGGGAAAGGAGTCGGCTGCATATCTTGACCCACAAATAGCGATGAGAACTAATCTCCATACCAGTCGACAAGAAATTATTGCATATTTTGCCAAGGTAATGAGACACAACACAGATAAGGAGATATTAGTCATACCATTCAACATGGGTAACCATTGGGTAACCCTATCAATTTCTACCATGTACGACCAGATCTGGTACTATGACTCCTCAAAGTCGACAGATTCAATAATTAGAGAACGACTTACCCATGTTTGGATTGATGTCATAGTCGTTCTTAACAAGTAAGTTTCTTCTTCACTCTATTTTCTAATCGTTTCCTCATTGCATGATAATTTTACATTAACATACAAATATTTTTGTTTAGGGCTTTTGACATGTATGTGATTAAGATGCTAGGAGGACACCCAAAAGACAAACGTCAGCAGCTTAAACAACATACTACATTCTGCATCCAACAACAAGCTCTGAGCAATACATGCGACTTCCATGTCTGCTTAAAAATGATTGCATTTGGAGCGCAGCTGAATTACGGTGTAAGTGTAAGTGTATTTATTTTACTTTATTATTGATATTTATGATTAAATATGCATATTCATCTTTTGCTAATACATACTTCTCATTTTATCGTGCCAGGACTATGAAAACACTTTCATTAATGCAACAGGTTCTAGCCTCGAGCACATTAGAGAGAGGCTAGCGGTGTTCATCGTATCGGAAGTCATTAGTCCAAAAGGAGAATTTCATTTCACACCTTAGGCTTTGTGTTAGATGGTAGTTATTCTTTGTATAATAGTTAATTGATACATAGTTTTTGTAGTCAAAATGATAAACACTTTGTGTAAATATAATTGAATGTGTGATCTTTATTTAGCTATATATTTTTGTATGTGTATATGAAGGACCGGAGAAGGTGACCAGAGGAGGGTGAATGGAAGCCAATTAAAATTCCTCACAGGAACTTGGCCTATATCCCGAATCAAACCCGACGTCTCTCTGTTCTAACTCGGTCAAGACCGCACAGCTATAGCAAAGCTATCGGCCCTCAGAACCAGGTTACGAAACGCAGCAGAAATATAAATTGATGCTGACAAAAAAAACACGTGCGAGATTGACGATAAAAATCAGACCGAAACTCAGTTTATGTCCTCACAGACATTTCATCAAACAACTTGAGGACGTGTTCGAGAACCTGCCATTTGAGAGCGGTTAGAACAAAGAAATCTTGAGCTTTTTGATCTGATAGCTTAAGACAGGACCGGCTTCCCCCGCAAGCTCAACACATCGGTTTTTTTGACACACGATGCAGCCGAATACCAGAGACAGTTAGAGAACTAGCTGTGTTTATTGTCCACTGCAGAAACAACCACGGCAGAGGAAAAGAAAAGGCTGCGCCTTGGCTTCTCCAGGCTACCTCCACAAAGACGAATCCAAGGAGATGAAATTAACGAACCGAAGATTGAAACCGATGACCTGCACTGCAGGCTCAACACGAATCAGAAAACTCAAAAATAATTTCTTTGCTGA
>VSTD030000470.1:0-15904 GCA_008808055.3 Sporobolus alterniflorus | reverse complement strand
ACTACAAATTGATATGCATTTTATATGCACTCCTATGTGGACAAAATTTTATTCTTGTAAAAAGTGGGTGTTACACAGAGTTTGGTTTTGAGTCCAACTTAGAGTGCAGGACCACCTCGGCTTCAAATTGATGTACAGGTGGCATACCAAATTGAATTTGGATGTTCTACATATTCACAGAAATAGGACGAGACGAACTTTCTAATGGCACTGATCCCAAGTCCAACCAAAATTGGATTCGACCAGAATTACCAAAACAATGTTAATATCCAATGTCCAACTTGTCCTGGAGCTGTTAACATCAAAACTGATGCCCAGGTCGCATACAAAATCCAATTGGGACGTTCTTGGTCTCCATGGAAAGGTAAGGAGATAACCTTTCGAATAATTGGACATTCAGAATCTGTCTTGGTGCTACACCGCCATTTTTGGCCTTTGGGCCATGTATCGTGTCTAGCCCATTAGGGTGGCATCCAGGGGGCACCTGCATGTCCCTAGACCCTTTATAATCAGTAGCTATCGCACCATTAGAGTTTATATTTTGCTTAGATTAATATGTCAAGAACAGTTTCACCGTCGTTATGGTTTGTGAGACTCCAACTTGTGAGCTTAATCTTTCATCCGTAATTCAGATCGATTCGACTTTGGTCTTGCTTGTGTTCTCGATTGTGCTTGCAGGGATTAGCCTTCTTGGTGGGGTCAATTCATGTGTTGCGCGTATTGATAACCAACGCAGCAATGGTGTAGTGATTGCAAGGGTTCAAAGTTCTGTTTGGAGCCTTCATCATTAATATCGAGATCTCCACGAATCGACTTACCTCTACCTCTCAGAAGATCAGGACCCTATTTCTCATCACCCATACCCCGTCAAGCACAAGCTTAGGGACTGCACCATGATGAAAAAATTCATGACAACAGGGTGCCCTGCAGTGCCAACACACCAGGACGGGAGCCAGGAGGGAAGAGTATGACGCCCATTCCCGGGGAAGTGGAAGTCATGGGCATTGCTAGCTGGTCCCGCTTCAGAACATGGAATGTTGTGTGACTAGTTGAGTCTTGGACCCCCTGCTCATTGCGGTAGGGGACCCGGGCTGTGTCATGTCAGGCAAAACACTACCTACACTCTATGCAGTTCCTCACAATACTAGGGGATAGTGCCAATGAGCCTGATATGGTGGAAGCATAAAAGGAACCGAGTCTAGAAAATATGTTACATTAAGAAAATAAAATGGAAACAAAGCAAAAGGTTGTGGCAGGGCAGACGATGGTGACGATGATGATGGGCCAGTAGCGCCTAATCAAAGGGGTCATGGCCAGAGTGGTAAGCCGCCTTCAAGCGCTCCAGGATGATGTCGACCGGCTCTAAGACGACACCGGCCATGCACGGATCTCAGGGAATCTTCAGGATAGGAGGCATGCCAAGGTCCTCCAGGACCTTGGGCATGTCCCTCACCAGGGTCGCCAGCCAATCGGTGTCGACGATGTGGTCTGCCTCAGCATCACGAAGAAGCCTACGGAGTTCAATGAACTCCATTAGCTCATCGCAATTGTCCCGGGGGTTGAGCCCCCGGCTCTGCGCCTCTGCCAGCGCTACCTCGCGCAGTTCCAGTTCCCACTCCTTCCCTTCGAGCTCAACCTTCTTCTCCCCTAGCAACTTGTTGAGCCTGAGGGAGTGCCTAGCGTGGGAGCTACGAGCTGCCTTCTTATCGAGGTCCTTCATCCGCTATATGTTGAGGTTGGCACTGACCTTGAAAAGGACTTTCTCAGAAATCCCCGCCATCTCTTCTCGCGTGGTGAGGGCCTCCTTCCTTCATGTGAGCTCCACCTCTCATGCGAGGAGCTATTCCTGCAACTCCTCATCTACCACCGACGCCGATGCGTGGAGAGGGAGCAGGAGGAAGCCTGCACAAAGCAAACACGGACAAACCAACAACTAATCAAGGAACACGCACATCTATTGCAAGGAACGACTGATACCCTACCTCCTTGTATCATGCACCCAGTGTACGCCCGCCGCCATCGTCATCCGGTGGGGTGGTGGCAACCCGTAGCTGCGGCTTGAACCCTCATCGCGGGGACGTTTCCCACGATCGTCACCATGGGCCATCACTCTAGCAAGAATACTTAAGCAGCAAGAGTGGAGAATGCAAGGAAAGATATTGTTGTTCCTACACGGAGAAGATGATGGAAGGGCTAGGAGAGAGTATCGATGCCCGATACTCTACAACTTATATTGCAAGAAAGGCGAAGCGACAGCCGCTCATAAGCCGCATGGGAGATTGTGCGTGGCATGCCAAGGACCACAAACAGTTAGTTACCAATAGCAACCAGCACTACCCTCACTAACAATGGGGGCTTGGCCCATCGATTAGCTACGCGCACCAACATTGAGCCCCTCGACTTCCGGAGAAGACAAACAGGTGCACCCATGACTCAACTACGGCAGAAGGAAATGTGTGACCAACAACTTCCCTTCAGATGTCTCCTACAAAGAAATCAATGACATGATTTCCCCAATGCAGAAAATGCAAATCAGACAAGGAAAATCCATCCACATTTCCCACAGTAATGCATATCTCCCTATCTCTTTGCAAACTTCATAAGGGACCAAGTCCATGACACGGTTAGGCACCTCTGACTATGCCATGGCACTCGATGACTACTGTTGATGTTTCATATGCAGCTCCACAAGCGCACGAAATTATCAATGTAGAACTTCATCGGGAGTATCCTCTAGGTATTGTATTAATATTTTCATAAGGGAGAAAGTACCTCTATCCTATCTAAGATTAACACAAGGAATAACTCAAGCTAGTACTACTATGCTATATAGAAGTTATGTTAAGAAAGCATAACGGACACACACTACTTACTCTAGGTTACGGGTAAGCTAAAGTTCCACCTAGTCGGGAGACTCGAGACGAGGGTCAACTCCTAAGGATCTATTCTAGCTCTATCTATCACAGCACGTTACCCAGGATTCCAATTCACTTATTAAGTAGCCTACTCTGCTATGCAACCCCGTCAAATACTATACCACAGGAAGGAATCCACACAAGGGGGTATAGCAACCTAGGTTTGGCTGGCTCGCCACAACGTTGATGTGGTGGATTACGGAGCCCTATCAGGACTGTCACTCCTGTGGCTACCAGACTTCCATGCAAGGTGTGAAGCTTCACTGAAGGTAATGCACCAGGACACCACGTCCGCGAGTATAACCAAGTGTTTCCTCATTAGCTGATGAAATATGAGGAAACACACCAATGTCAGTAAATCACTCGAGCAAAGAATAGCGAGAGTGATCTATCGAGTCAGACAGATAACCCACAGAGCAGTAACTAAGAACAAGCAGGACCAAATGATAGTAACTATGCACACACCAAGACTCAAGATGAACACTAGAACAAAACATTTAAGAACTAGGTCTCAAAGCTTATAAAGAAAGGTAAAGATACAATAGCTCAGCAACCTCGGAGACTACTTTCGGAGGTCAAGCTAATGCTCGACTCAACTCTCGACAGGGCTTCACCTATGCTACTACTCTAAACCGAACCTTTACAAGCGGACACCTACAAGTAGAGTGTGTTGTTTTGATTTCCACCGGTAGGGAGGTGTATTTATAGGGCTCCAAGGAGGGGTTACTGACTTGGTCGGTAACACACCAAGTGGTGGCCGGCCAGCCATGGAGTTCGGCCTCCATTGACATTCAGCTTGGGACTCCCCTCTACCGTCTCTTGGAGTGTCACCACGAAGCCAACCCACGAGAGGCTGCAAGGTGGGGCCGGCCAGCCAGGGGATTTGGCCGGCAGTCCACCTCCGGGGCCCACTGGTCAGCAGCCTTTGCACACTGCCTCCTCATGTCAGGTACACCCCCGGGGTGATACTTATTTTGGTGGAATTCCAAATTTCCTTGTAATTTCTTGAAATGCTCTAATTTGGCACCTGTGTTCCTGAAATAAAAAAGACACCAAAATCGTGGAACTAGGTTAGTAGACAAGGTCAATACATGGTTATTTTATACATTTACTTGACATGTCGACGCATGTAATCGGTGTTTTATGAGCGCCAACAGCTACCGGGATTATGATCCATTGATTGGTGATCAATTACCTCCCCTACACGATAGGGAGCCACATTCATTTCTTTTCTCTGAGTAGGAGAGTACGATGCACGGTCAAATCATTCTCATATGGTATACAACACTCATTAATTTGAATCCCATAGCCCCTAGGAAAAGGACAATACAAATAAAAAAGAGAGAACGAAAGAAAGAAGCGCTCAAGCTATCAACACTACTCCTCTCCAACACCGCTAGGAGGGTTATGAACAGTCGAAGGAGAAGCCCTTGCTGATAGGGATTCTGAGGCCTGGCAGGTTCAGGTCCAGAGAGTTTCCATCTTATCATTTGTCAGATCGGCATTGTACCTAGACCCTAGCAACTCCAACTCAGACTCTAGCTTGGAGAAGTGTGACAAGACCACGGTCAGTGCCAGTCGGGGCCCCCATTGGACCCCATTGATGGCTGCTGCATTAACATGACCCTCAGCCAGAACTGGGGATGGGGACAATGCCACCGCTAGGGGAGGCGTTTCATTAGACCTTCCTAGCACCAGGCCACAAACCTGGATGTCCAAACTCCGAAGGTCTTCATGTTTGTCTCATGTCAGGCGAAGTCACCCGGCAGCCTCATCCAGATGAGCAACCAGATGGGCTTGACCATCCGCCGACCCAAGAACAATGTCGCATACCTCTGAGCTAGAAGTCTCCAGATGGGAGCACCAATCTGCTCACTCTCAGAACCTGACGACCATCTCTCCCACAACACCCACTCGGGAAGCATCAATGGGCAAGCACCTGAGAATGGACTGGGTTGCGAGAGACACCACGGCCCAAAGCGCGGATAGCCGCATGGCCACTTCAGTGTGCGGGGCTGCTGCAAAGTGCATTCCCTCATGCAAGGGGGCCAGCAGTATAGCACCAGTTATGGTCACACATAGCTCAGAACCCCTGAGGCTCAGGAGGGTAAGCTTGTGAACCAGGCGCTCACACTGTTCCTCTACCGCTTCCCATCACTAATCGGTTGCAGCCACTTTAGCCATCAGGCTCAGAATTTTCTCCTCGGCCATGCCCTGAGTTCGGCACGCGGTCGTGACCTCATTTTCCAAAACAGAGACCCTCTGGGCCGCCTCACCCACTTCACCACGGGTGGCCACTAGCAGAATGACTTTTCCTCGGGCCATCCTCGCCGCCTGTGTAGCATGGGCCCCCTGCCACTACTGCAGCCGCCTGTGCCTAAGTCACCTCTGCCCAAAGCTCCGCCATCTCTGTCGTGTCTCGAGATAGGAACTGCACGAGCCTTTTTCATATGTTTTTCAAGCATAAATTCTTCTAGTCGGCCGTCCTCCTATCTGTAAATCTTTTTCATATGATTTTCATTAGCAAAATATTTTCTAAAATCTTTGTGGAACCTTTTATCTAACAACCCTTGCTCTTTCATTTTATTAGAAAATAGATGCAATCTTTTCCTCAAAAAATAATTACAAATTCTATCCCAAAATCTTTTTTGCATTTAAAGCGTTGACCTTTTATAAATTTCTTTTAGACCATGTGCAGAAGTGCTCTTTTCCATTTTTCTCTCCACAGAATATTCGGTTTGGAAATTATTTCCAAATTCCCTTGTTCCCTCCTTTTCTTTTTTTTCTCTCCTGTTTCTTCCTTTTATTTTTCCCTCTCCTTTTCCCCCAAGCTGGTCGCTCTGTTTTCTTTACTCTTCCATGGGTGCAGCAAAAACATTGGCCTGCTCCTCCTGCATGGTTAGCCCAGCCTGACCTCAGCCCATCACTGCAGCTCAGCTCCAGCCCGTCCTGGCCCACTCCTTGGCCAGCCCACCAGAGTCATATCTTTACTTCAATCGTCAACCGGTAGCACCGAAGCGAGTTTTCCCCAAACCGTATCAATCGCAACTGGAAATCCCCTCACGAATCCTAACTAAACCTTGGGCAAAGATAGAATTCATCACAGTTACGAGTTGCAGTCCGGATTGCACATGTGATAGGACCATAGTCCTATAAATACTCAAGTCCCGACTGCCAATTTCAAGTTTCCTGTAGTTTGCGAAACCCTAGCCCAAACTCAAGGTCACGCTGTCGCCCCGCTACTCCGCTGCCTCCCACGCCGACTTGACGCCCGGAGGAGCTATGCCAAGGTCTTCCGCCTTCGCACGACCGGTTCCGTGAGCCGGAGCCTCACCAGAGATGGTGCTCATCGACGCCAAGCTTTAACCGAAGTACACCACCATCGTCTGCTCGTTGTCAACCATCTCCACTAGCAAAGGTTAGCAAAATAGTTGTGTCTCTTCGTTGCGATGCCGTTGGAAGAAACCACATCCAAATTGGAGCACCGTAGGTCAAGAACTGGAGCTCGCAACCTTCTCCCATGGTTAGATGGTGGTTCTGAAAGTCGCGTGAGTGAAAGGTGAAGAAAATGCCCCGGCAGTCCGATCTGGACTGAACAGTCAAGATTAGAATGAAGGATACCCCTTCCCTTCATTAAAATCTTGCTGCTCATCCAAGATTCAACGGCCTAGATTAAATCCTGGTTTTCCCTTTAGAAAATAAATCCTGAAGTAAAAATTCAGTGCAGCTTTACAAATTGTCCCTCAAGCTTTTCAATAATCATTTTCCCCAATCCTTTTTTTGTAAGAAAAATAATTCCAGATTTTATTTTCAAAAATAATTTTACACCGAGGCCCCTCTTTGTATTTTCTAATCTTTTTTAGTTAAAAAATAATTATGTTTACCTAGAAAATCCCAAATATTTTTTCTTACATATAAACCCCACTATTTTATTTTAATTAAATAACAGCCCCTAGAATTTTACAAAAACACCCCTTTCTAAAATTATATTTTAGTCCCTATAATTCTCCATTTAGGTCCCTAATTTCCTTTTTATAATTATGATTAGGTTCCTGTCGTAATTAATCTTGATTACTCTTAATTACTTTTAGATTTATTTAGTTCAAACCTTCATAACTTTTTAACTGTAGTTCCGATTTAACCAATTCTTACGCTCACGCGTTCGTAGCAACGAGTAGAATCTTTAAGTACTGTTTGTTTAGTATCTAGGTGCTGTTTTGTGCACTATTTATTTATTATTTGTATTGCTTGTTTCTAGTCATACATGTTTAGACATTACGTTGTTCGAGAACACAAGAAGACTTTGAGCAGCAGCAAGCGAAAAGTAAGGCAAGTGTTCCTTGACCATATTGATCCTATATGCTTTCTCGCTCTAGCTACACTATTGCAAGCATTCCTTAAATTGAATACCTACTTACCTTTAGGGTTGGAAATTGTGTTTGGGTAGAATTGCTTAGCCCTGCAGTCATGACTGTCGTATAAGTCTTCCATCTTTATGATGTTGAGTACGGCTTGTGTCATTGTGTGAGAGATTGGTCTTCCATCCGTCGAGATGTGAGTTGACCATGGTGAGGTTTGATGTTGTGCTTTGAACATAGGTTGGAATGGTTGACATTGTTGGAATCCGTCATGTGATGCGGTTAGTCATGCTCAAACCTGCTAAGGACCAAATCTTAGAAGTAGACACCCTAGGAGAACAAGTGTTGTCACGTGTCCAGTATGGAATGGTTTGCTTACTAATTAGGACTACTCTAGGTTGTGAGTCTTGCTTGATGTGTGGGGAAAGGCATATAGTGTGATCTGATCCACAAGGTGCAAGAGGGGCTTGAGATACATGGAAACCTTATCACTATAAGCGGGGCCGGAGGTCAGGGAAAACCATAGCAAAGCATGATGAACTCATGTAGTTGACCTTTGTAACAACATGTAGTGATCTCTGGGCCATACACCAAATGAAGTGTAAGGAATGGCAAAAAGGAGGTTCTCTAGTCATTGACGGGTGATGAAATCACTATGCGTGGATACATGGCACTAACCTCTACGGAGTGTACAACTATCATGATAGCCGAGCTTTCAGTTACAAGCAGTCTAGGATCCTCCCTAGAATGGAGGGTTTGGTAATGGTTATGGACTGGTATGGTATGGTTATGGTTATGGCATGGCATTGGATTGAGATGATTTTGGTATAGCTTTGGGAAGTTGTGTGATCTATAGTAACCCCTTTGTGGATCATACTTTATGGTAATTAAATTTAATGGGTAGCATCAGCCTGCAACTTTAACATACTAAATAGGTGCTAATAACCAGTGAATCAAGTATAGGTGCTATTTTGCATTATCCTTGTTATTATGGTTTGCATATCATTATTTTCCCACACTTACTAAGTACCAACCATAAGTGTACTCAACCTTGCCCACCTGCTGCTCAGAAGCTGAAGAAGATTTTGGAGTACTACGATATGGAGTTCTAGGCGAGTGATTACCACCAGTCGATTGCCTGTGGAGTTATGAAATCTTTCCGCTGCAATGCTTCTGAGAGTCTTTGACTTAGTCTTTTGTAAGACTTTATTTGGTAATAAATATATTATATTGTGACGTTGGTCATTGTGTATCCATTTTTTGTACGGTATGTGTGTAAACGTGATACCTGGGTACACATACTATGAGCATTCGGTTTGGCCTTAAAATTGGGTGTGACACCCCTTCATAGATCTAGGCATGGGAATTTCAGGGTAAGGATCTACTTTGTACCCTGCCTTAACATTGATAACTGCACCCCAGAGATCGTTAGCGCAGCTTCAGGATCTTGTGGGTGCCGGACGTGAAAGAAGTACCCTCGATGCATCAACCTCAGGGTCGATTCCCAGGTAAGCCTCACACAGTGTCATGAAGGCCACAATATGCAGGCCTCCTGAGGGAGTCAGGTGGTTAAGCTCGAGGTCATAATACCGCAGAAGCGAGCGGATAAACCGATGCAGTGGCATGACGAATCCCCGCTCATAGAATGTCATAAAGAACACCACGTATCCTGCCGCAGGTGTGGGGAGAGCAGGGTCCTCCGACACCCGACAGGCCTCAAGCTCCACCGCCATCATAAATCCATGCTTCACGAGTTTTTGGAGGTGTCTTGGTGTAACAGTGGAAGGGGTCCAATCCTACTCTGCCATGACTCAAGGAGGAAGGGAGGACAACACCTTCAAGATCCTAGTATTTTTTCCTATTTCTTTTTTCACTCTCTCCTTTTTCATCCCTCTTTCTTTTTATGACACAAGGATGGAGGTAAGGAGAGAATGGTGGATGGAGCACAAGGATATAGGGCTGCACATGGGTGACCGCCAGCTTTGAACCCCGTGGTGTCAGTGGTGAAGCAGCTGGGCCCTCTTAGATGCAGTAAGGGGCCTGGTAAACTAAGCTTACCTGCCTCCCCTATGCCTCACAAACCGCACCAGCTACACCAGCAAGGGATACAGAAGTAGTATCCCCAACAGGCCCCTCGATGGTTGGGGGCCTGCTAACAGCTCAAGGTTCAAAGGTGAAACCTGCTAGATGGGTTAGAGCCGCCTAGAGCGACCAGAGTGAGAGACGAAGCAACCCAAAGGGTGGCGAGTAGTTGGCGCATCTAGTGCCCCATCGAGGGGACCTAGCATCCTCAAGCTTCAAATGTGAGTCCCGAACATGATGTTTCCTTTGTGCCCCTTCATGTGGGCTGGCATCGAACTGTCCAAATTTTCCGCTAGGGTTATCCGGGAAAGATGCATGAAACCACCTGATCTAGATTTGACTGGGGTGGTTGGGGGCATTAGCCCCTGTCTGGTCCTATGGAGAGGCACTTGCCCTGGCTGGCTCTCACCTCCGAATGGTGACCTAGTCTCAACTCAGATCCTGAGTCGGCACTACGGTGCTCAGTCTTATACCGTTAGCCAACTCGAGAGCTCAGGAACAACGCCGACTAACAAGTGCCCGCAGCTCAGCCCCTCCGAGCTATTGAAACACCTGTGGATGTGGTAGGTGCAAATGTTGCACCACATTTTGACAACCTGGATAGAACCACATGGCTTCATTAAGTTGTGAGTGCTAAACCTAGTAGTACATGTGTAACTTAGCCTCTGCCTGAGTTTTTACCTCAGATGTAGTCTCGAGGGCTACACGGTGAGCACCACCTCAGGATTTCAAGGCAAAATTGTGGAGGCTTTAGCCCCACAATCTCACCATGGAATCCCACGAAAGTGCCCATAGTAGCATATGAGCACCTATTCCGCCTCCCATCGAGTGGATATTTTTACCGCCCGCTCAACGAAAGGCTCGGGGGCTACTGTTGGGGTAAAATACCACGGGTACCATGGGTCACCGATTACAGCCAAAAATTCTAGATATGATCGGTTCCCTCCAGCGGTAAATGGCTGAAGAACCATACACCCCATACTGGATAAAGGCCCCACCACTCTAGGCTAAAGAAGAGGGGCCACCACCGAAAAAACTAACCCCGGGAGTGACCAGCATCGTTGATTTCACATCACCATGTGGGACGGGGTGGATATGATTTCAATACCTATCTATCTGTCCCCTCTCTTACCCCGACCCGAGAGGGACCCGAGCATCTAGCCAACCCACCCGAGGGGCTTCCATTACCAGATAAGCACGGCCAGCACCGCGGCCTCGGGGGACGGAAGCACTCATTACCTGATGAGATATGGCACGGTCGTAGGAGGCCACGCGCACCCGATAGCATATACTCGAGTACGGGGACCCATCCTATCGCTGTCTATAATGGTAACTTGGCCAGGGATACACGGATACGCACCGTAATAATTCCAATGTAGGGCCAACATACCCTTGTAAAATCCATACACTCTATGTAAAAATGTATAGCACAGGTACCCAGGCAGTCAACACCTACACAAGCATTCAAGACAAGGGGTTGTGTATCCCCCTATAAAGCAGCACTGCCCACTACTTTGAGACGGGACAAGACGGTGCCTCGCAGGAAACTCTGTCCCTCATCTGAATGGCTGAGGGCCATAAGTCAGAGTAGGAGACAAGCCAGCCCATCAATATAGACCCCCATGAAGACTTAGCCACTAAGCAAGTCTAGCCCCATGAAGGAGCGACTCCAAGAACCTTCTTGAGCATCATCCACCTCGGCATCAGGAATACTCCAGAACATATGAGAAGGCCATGGAAGCCCCAAACCGACCTCCTCTACTTAGGGCCTCTCTGGCCGTGTAATTTACCCCTGATTTAAATGTTATAGGTTCATAGTTATCCGACCGCCTCTCAGTCTGTAAAAGCCCCCCTGCCCTTCAGGTAGGAGACACCAGAAGATTTTCCCCTTTCACTTAGCAAACTTCTCGAGCGCTTTGCTCATGCCCACTGTAACCACTGTTCATCTTCAATATCAAGCCGTTGGATGCAGGGCTATTACCTCCAAGGAGGGGGCTGAACCAGGATGAAAGTTAGTGTGCTTTATAGTTCACAAGATTGCATCGGAACAGGAACGCGCGATCTTGACCACCCTGTATCTTGTCGATGCAAAAAACAATGACATAACTCTTGTTTCCCTTTTGACCAAGGTAAGCAACATGCATCCTCCTTGTATAGGATTTTGCTTTACAATATTTACATTATGTTAATGATTGTGCACTTACGTATACAAATTTGATGGAACCCTAGTTGCACTAAGAACACCCATACTAATCCACTTTGTTTACCCCTATGAAAGAAACTTAATGATAGTTGCTACGATTAACTATGTAGGCTATAGGTTGAAGATGAGTAGTCAGAAATCACTCGCAATATGACCCTTTCTATTGATGGAGGTCCAATGTGGTTTAAGTGGATTTATCATGATGTTGGAACAACTTGAGACCAAGCGGGGCAATCAGGGGAAAGTGTGGAATACTGGGTGGAAAGGGTGGAGTGTGGTCTAGATTTTAAATTCAGAGCTCCAAGGTGGTAGACCACGCCTGTGTCGATTATGGCCCATGTTCGTTGGGCCCTGTTGAACAAGCTTTTGATTATGTACTGGCACATGCAGGATTTGTGGGGTCCCTTAAACTTTGTAGCGTTGTGTGTCACCGAGTTGGATGATACCTTACCTCGCTTATGGATGTTTAGAAGGGATAGTGTCCCATAGATTGTCCGCCGAAGCATTCGCATGGAAGATGACACTAGGGCTAGGTCAGACCTGGCCCGACTCTTTGATCACTTCGTGAACTATGGCCACTCGTTGTGCCTTCGTAGCTCATATGTGTCTTGTTGTCAGGTTTATACCCTTGCAAGGTTGACTATCGATTCGAATATCCGCAATACCCTCGAAAATGTGTAATGGCTCGATCGCTATGTTCAAACGTAGTAATTTCAAGTTTATATTATTGTGATGATAACTTTATGGATGGTAATGGCTACTTTGTAGTCATGGCTTATGATAATCATTATATTGCTTTTGATACCTTTGCATGCTTAGCTTAGGAGGCAAACCTTCTCATGTTAATCAACTTAAGATGGCTAATAACTTACTTAATAGTACTTAATAGGTGTTAGTGGGCTTTTGAGTCCTTTAGCTTTGCTTAAAGCCTTTGCATCTCTTGTGGCAGTCTTTTAATCACTGTAGATAAGTCTTGCTAAGTGTAGTTACCCAAGCTTTGCTCATGTTGTCTCATGTGTGCAGGTGAGAAGCTTCTTCCTCCTTCCAGTGATGCCGATGAAGGTTGCCAGTGGGAGGTTCAAACCGATGAGAGTTGGGCACCATACTGGGATCCTCATGCTTAGAGCGCTGATGGATGACATTCTCTTCTAGGGTGAAGAGATTGTTCTGAACAATTGAGAGAAATCACTTCCACAAACTCTGAACTATCTTTTAAAGCATCTTTTGGTTTCAAACATCTTTTGTATACTTAAAATGTGAACCTTTGTGTGTTGATTGTGTTCTCGCTTCGCTGAGAATTGCTCAAGTCGATCCTGGTTACAGTTGGTATCAGACCAAGCTTGATGCAACACACTAAGTATCTAAAAATCACAACTACGCTTTGTCGGTAAGGATCGCTTAGCCCATATAAGGACTGTAGTTGTTTCTAAAGGTGGCAAGCTAACATATGAGCTTTATACCTCTTTGGATTTGTGCTGGTAAAGGTATACGATAATTTTGGTGTGTTAGTCTTGTTTGTTGTTTATGAGATTATTTGATTGTTTGTAGCTTTTGTAGAACTATTAGGGCTTGTGGATGTCTTCTTTTTTGTTTATAAAAGTTTGGTCTTTGTGCTTAGTTTGTAGGACATTGGGTGGGTACAAATGTTCTAGTCCGCTAGGGTCATGAGTGGACACGCTAAGTGCTGGTCCCTTAAGGTCATGTGTGAAGGTTGCTGACTGTTGTGATCCATCTTCTGCAGGTACACTAATATGCATTAAATCATTAGAAACATTTGTGAGAGCATTGTGCCACCGTATATGAACGATTTGCAATAGCGGATCATTTCTTTTCTTTTGGTAAGGACGATTAGGATGAGTTGGATCATCAAGTCACCTAATCAATAAAATTAATAATCAAGATTAAAACTGCTAATCTTCATTGTCTGAACCCGTGGCAAGACTTCCAAACCATTTGCTAATCTGATTTTTAGTGATCCGCCGAACTCCGCTCGTGAGCTGTGCTTAAACGGCTGCAAATGTTGCTGTGGTTATTGAAAATTTGTGTTGAGTAGGCGTCAGAATGCTGAGCATGTTACGTTCAGATCTTGTATTCAGACCCCAGCAAGTTTCACCCACTGCGCGGGCCAAAAACCTGCCCAAGCACCTGTATACCCAATATGTTCAGAACCTGATCCATACTGAAACCAGACTTCAAAAATCCTTAGCGACCAAACCGTGTGTCCAAATAGGTCATATGAGTAACCAGCATAAAGCTGAGTTCATTAACAACATTTTTCATATACAAAGTTTCTGGGGAGGTCATAGTGTAATTTAACCAAAAACTTATTTATACTGGAAGGTGCAATCTGCCTAGAATTGCTGATTCAGCAACTGGTCGAGTTTCTGACAGTTGTAACTCTTAAATCGCTAACCGTTTAGAGCCGTACTATGGACCATCAAAAAGCTGAGTGAGTTGCCTCCCGAAATGGTATTCGGGACTTCTGGAGTTTCGGCCAACCCTAGACTGGAAACTGAAGATCCGTTTTGCCGCTGTTCTGCCTAGAAACAGAATTCAACAGCGATGTCGATCATCAAAATTCCGTAACTTCTAAACCGTAAAGCGGACAGAGTCATACAAGTAATGGTTAGAAAGCTGAGAGAGTTGCCCAACTATTTGGTGGTTAACTCCATGACAGAATACGCTGGGAACAGTTCCATTTTCACTCTTTCCTTAGTGTTGTCCACTTTAGTCCAGAATTACAGTTGTGCTATCCGAGATTGCAATGGAAAATAGGTGCTACCCTTTTGTAAATGCAATTGTCACTCCGTTCCATTGTATTTACCTTATGTAAAGCTTACATCATATTCTACTAGACATATGCAAATATCTAATGATGCAAACTCATTATGGCAGATGGTGTGTACCAGGACTTCTGAGGACCCGATCCTTGACATCCCTAAGAGTTCTGCTGGACGTGGGTGCGGCCAAGCCCCACGTGGCAATGCTCCACCTCCACCACCTTGCCCGCTAGTCAGTCTGGAGCAACTGCTAGCAACACATTATGACTTGATGTGACTCAAGGTGGATAATGAGATGTGTCGCAGGACTGAACGCCCATAGCCTCAACATCAAGAGAGGGATTCATTGTATTCGAACTTTCTGATGACTCACCCGCCATTCTTTGCTGATGGGACTTACCCCTTGGAGGCAGACAACTGGCTCTGCATGATGGAGTCTAAGTTTGGACTACTTCACTGTACGGAGTTTTAGAAAGCTCTATATGTTGCGTAGGAACTGCGAGGCTTAGCTAGAGCCTGGTGGGCTTCCTACATTGCTGCCCTACCTGCTGATCACCACTTCCCATGGGATGAGTTCTGCATCGCCTTCCATGCCAATCACTTATCTGCGGGTCTGCTCCACACCAAGCTAAATGTGTTCTTGGACCTCGAGCAAGGGAACCGTAGTGTATTTGACTACACAAGGCAGTTCAGTTCTCTTGCCCAATATGGGTCATACCACATTGATACGGATGAGAAGAAAGCCAACCTCTATCGTGTAGGGCTGACCATCCAACTGCAAGACCGCCTGGTTCAATCCCCCAACTGAACCTACTAATAAGAACTCGAGTGGCCTGATCTTTCGGTGGGAGGGGATAAGTTCGATCTAAACTGGAGAGACGTTCATGGTCTGACTACAACCTTCCAAGGATGCGCCTTAGCGACCGATACACCAACTCCAGCGATTGTTCACGATCTTGTGGAGCACAATCAACCAAACCACTAGGGTAATTCCTGCAAGCCATCGAAGAACAAGCAAGAACAAGATAACAAGCAACTAAATTGTAGATGGGAAAACTCAAACCAATCTAAATACATGTAATTTGGGGTTCTGGAAACTGGAGACGGGCAGTTTAGCCAACAGCGCATCACCGGCCAAAATAGCAAGAGCTAAATCTAATCAACAAACCCCGATCTGTTCCTGGCGGCTAAGGGAGTATATGAGGGGGGGAGAGGATGACCAGGACATGGTGAGGGTCATGCTCTAACCCTAGTACATTCCCCTATTAGGCCCATCTTGATACATAGCCCACGACGCCAAGATATGGTAACACAATACCATGACAGATTTTGTGCGCCTCATTGTTTCGACGTTTCCTGTGGACTTAGAAGTAATTTGGATATGAGACCAGTTCCATTGGAAAGTTGATCCTCTTGTCTTTCCATATATATAAAGAACATCCAAAACGGAGTTGGTATGTGATCTGGGTGACGATTTTGGTGCGGACTATTCCTGGAATCTGAATTGGATTTCAGCTCGACTTGGATTGGGACTCCAACTTGGCTTGGCCGCCTTTGCTGCTCCTT
>VSTD030000469.1:0-15906 GCA_008808055.3 Sporobolus alterniflorus | reverse complement strand
CTCAAAAATTAATTATTTAATTTAATAAATATGTTTGTTGCATTCATGCCACTGCATATTTTACTTTGTGATGATGTGTGCCTTTATATTTTTATTTTGCATATAGGAGTTGTTCGATGTTTAAATTTGAATTTGAATCAAAGTAGTTTGAAAATATAAAAGGTGTTATAAAAAGAAAAAGGTTCTCAATTTCTGTTTTGGTTTGTGGGCCGAAACCCAGCTGTCAGCCTAGCCGGTCGAGCACTGACTTGCCTCCAGCGCGGCCCAGCTTGACCCACCAGCCCTATTTCCTTACCGGACCCGACCCGACCAGTTAGGAGCCAAAACCCAAATCCAGATCTGAGTTCATACCTGAATCGACTTTCTCTTCAAACCGATTTTATCCCCTTTGATCTATCTTGTGAATCTTTGACTGGTTGAGTTAGTTACGAACTAGAAAGTTGTTGGAGTCCTTGCCGCCAATGATCTTGTGTAGAAACCCCTATAAATAGCGCAAGCATTAGCTCGAATTTCATCTAAAACCGACCGAAATTCTTTGAGCCCTCATATCCTTTGCGCGTTTGATTCCGTCACCGCTCCAGCCGATTCATCACCGGGGATAGCTAGAGGAGATCAACGAGGAGCTACTCGTGGTCCTAGTCAAGTTGGAGGATCACTAGAGAAGCCCCACACCATCGACCGAGTTCTTGCAAAGGAAGTCGCCACTGCCCGCTCTCCATGCCACCCACCGTCGCTTGAAGGTAAGCAAAATAGAATCATCGTTTCACTGCGGTCCCGTAGGAACAAACCACATGGAATTTGGAGTACCATAGCCCAAGATAGCCAGAGCTCACCGCCCGCCCATCGCGCTGCGACCGTCGCCTGTCTGCGCCACCGCCGGCCGATGCAGCCCCACCGTCTGCTTTGTCTTCTACGACCCAGATTAGATCGACGTACCCCTTCATTTTTCATTAAATCCTAGCCGTCCAAATCAAAACCGAAGGCCGGATTGTATCACTATTCTGTAGACCCATGTACCGGAACCATGGACCCGGTCCACAAGTCCATGAACCTTTTCCACCGGTTTCTTTAGAAAAATAATTTCAAAAATGTTGGAAAATCTCATACTTTTGCAGAAAGGCCCCTCTATTTTATTTTAATTATGTTTTAGTCCCTACAATTTTACAAAAACAGCCCTGAACTTTTCTATGATTATAATTTCATCCCTATCATTTTGCATTTAAGTCCTTGTATAAATTCTATAATTATGAATAGGTCCCTGCCTTAATTAATCTTAATTTTCATTTAGATCCGCTAACTTTAAACCTTCATAACTTAATTATAGCTTGGATTTAGGAGATTCTTGCACTCACGTGTTGCTAGCAACAAGTAGAACCTTTTGGTACTATTTGTTTAGACTTTAGGTACTGTTTGGTGTACTGTTTTACTTATTTGCTTATATTGCTTGTTTCTGGTCGCTATCGTTAGGAGCCGATGATCTTGAGAACTTCTAGGAGATTGACAAGCAAGAGTTTGAGTAGTAAGCAGGGAATCCATGAAAGTGACCCTTGACCATATTGCTCCTATGTGCTTTCCCCCTATAGTTACACATTAGCCGCATGCATTAGTTGGACTACCTATGCCTTATACCTTTAGGATTTAAGTTTCATACTTGGTTAGTTCTGCTTAGTCATGCAGTCATTAGTGTCGTACAAGTCTTCCATCCTTTATGATGTTGAGATTGGCTTGTGGTTTAGTGTTGAGAGTGTTGGTTTTCCATCCGTCAAGATGTGAGTTGACCATGCTGAGGATCAATACTGTGGTTTGAGCAAAGGTTGGAATGGTGGAGATGGTTAAGTCTATCAGAGTTTGTGGTTGCTCGAATCTACTAAGAACCGAATCTTAGGAGTAGACACCTCAGGACAACATGTGCCACCACGTGTCTGGTATCAAACGACTTGCTTACTAATTAGTGATGCTATAGGTTGTGAGTCTTGCTCAGTGGTGTGGGGAAAGACGCAGGACATGATTTCATCCACAAGGTGCAAGAGGGGCCTGAGGTCAGGGGAAACCATAGCAAAGCATGATGAACTCCTATAGTAGACCTTTGTAACGGCATGTAGTGATCTTTGGGCCATGCACCAAAGGAAGTGTAAAGAATAGAAAAAGGAGGTTTTCTAGTTGCTTAGCTAGCGATGAAATCGCTACTCGTGGGTATAGGGCACTAACCTTTACAAAGTGTACAATGATCATGATAGTCGAGCCTGCAGTTACAAGCAGTCTGGTGTCACATGTTGGTTCCAAGAATTAAAACCAAAGCGTCTATATGTGTGCCCAGGATGTTCAAATCACACATATAATAGCAATATGGTGAACAGATACAATATCTCATTTAAATTACAAACTAAGATCTATACAAAATGGCCCTTGGGTCCAAAACAAAGATTTCAAGCAAAGCAGCAGCAGAAATCTAAGCGTAGGTGCGGCTTCCACAAGCATAACCGGTAGAGAGGCAAGCCTAGCTTCCTTCTTCATCATCCTGTAGGTACCCTTGATTCCAACATTCCAATCCAACTAAAGCAATGATAGAGGCAAGTTTGAGAAGACTTATGGTTGCTACTCAGGAAGTGGGGGGTGGGGATATGACATGAAGGCAATTTATCAAGTATGGCTAGACTCAGGTTTGACATGTAGAATGCAGTGGTTAAAATCTATTCCTTAATCCTCCTATCTAATAGATGCACATCCAGCTCCAACTAGACAACGCGACAATGGACATCCAGCTCCAACTGGATATCACTAGAAGGAAACTCCAGCTCTAACTGGATAACATGACGAAGAAAATCTAGCCCCAACTGGATAACACTACAAGGAAACTCCAGCTCTAACTAGACAACTCCCCACATACTCTCCTGCTCCAACTGGATAACACTACAAGGAAACTCCAGCTCCAACTAGACAACTCCCCACAGACTCTCCTGCTCCAACTGGATGATTTGACCAGGATATTCTATCTCCAACTGGAAATCCTAACCTCCGTCGCACCACAGAGTCACAATGTTGCTGACCCTAACCAAACCAGACCATTCCCATACCAACCAAAATCTCGACTAATCATGTGAGGAGGGTCCATGCCACTCTTAACCGTGAGCATAGCTATCATGATAGTTTTATACTCTACGGATGTTGTACACATTCCACATGAGTAGTGATTTCATCATCTGTTTCTAAGTGACTAACATCTCCATTATGCCATGCGGGCCAGGCATATTCACACTTCCTTTAGTGTACGGCCAGGAGATCACTACAAGACATTTTGATGGCTTACTCTAGCTTGTAACATACCCACAGAGGTTTCACTGGAGGTGTTGGTTACAACCAAACCACCAAGGGCCCCCTCTTGTGCCCTATGGGTGTTAGCCATCGTAGCTTCACCCACACATCTCCCACCAGACGGATTGAGCTCCAACATAATCCGCACCACCGATTGATATGCCAAGACTAGTCTCTAGCACATACTGAGGCTAGCCATACCCATATAAGCTCATGGTTCTACTGTTTTTATGGGTGATCGCTCCATGAACTGGTACTTACATTTGGGTATGATAACAAACTAGAGGCTATCGGCTACAACCAGACACAGCCCCGAACTACTGGCTACAACCAGACACAGTTCCCATTCTAGTCACCCCAAATCCTAATCTCTAAGGTTCTCACAACTCTCAAGAATAAATCAACTAGATGACAACAGATAACATAATCTACCCGAACTCAAACCAATTCATGCAAAGCTAACCAAATCAAAACCGATGACAACTACCCAATGACTCTGAGGTTTCAAGGAAGGATAAGTCAATTCTAGTAAACCCTAACATAGGTGTGCATCCATTGACACAAGAATGCATTACTATACTATAGAATAGACAGGAAAGTATATAGGTGCAATATGTTCAATGACACTTGCCTCGTTGCTTTGAAAAGAAAAGATCAGTGTCCCCATATACTTGATCTTGGAGTCTTTGTCCATTGGCTTTGAAACGAATTCTCCTAATGCTCAAGCAGACAATCACACAAATGCAACAATCATAAGAATATAAATAGCTCAAAGAGATAGAGGATGTGATTATGAGAATTTTGGCACCAGAATCACCTGATTCAGAGTTACGGTCGAAAAGGTATGGAGGAAAGAAGCTTGGTGGATGAAATCAGGATTTTGGAAAGCTTTGGGGCCTTATTTGTGAATATAGAATGTTGGGAGGGATTCAATGTAAAGAGATAGGGTAGAAACATAATTTGGGTAACGATCAGGAGTCTAGGCATAAAATGGGAGCAAAATTCTGGTTTTTATTCAAAACCAGGACTGGGTTGGAATTTCTGGAAAGCTCTGAGGGTTTTGTATAAAATAGCAAGGACAAGTTCTGGATTTATAAAAATCTAGGGGCTTATTTGCAAATATAGGAAAATTGGAGGTCCTTTGTGTAAAGGTACTGTAGAAAAGTTAATTGGGATAAAGCTCAGGGGTCAAAATTTTAGATGTACGGCTGTTTTTTGATTTTATTCATAATCATGGACTACATTGGAAATACTCAAGAAGGCAAGGGCCTAGGAATAAAATTGTGGTGCTGGAATCTGATTTCTATTCAAAACTAGGGACTGAAATGAAATACTGGTAAGCGGGAGGGCTCATTTGCAAAAGCCTTGGGATTTTCTGTAATTTATTATTTGTTTCTGTATAGAAAAAACATGGACTAAGTCCATGGCCCGTGGACCACATAGGGAGTCGGTCCACCATGGACCTTGGATAGGGGAACGGCGAGAGCTCGCTGGAGCTGCACCTTGCGGCCTTTCCTGTCGCCGGGGCGTTGTCACGGCAGCACGGGAAGGACGAGGAGTTCACCGGGAACCTAATCTTAGGTGAAGTTGGACGGTGGAGCAGCTCTGGTGCTCGAGCAGTGAGGAGCAGTGGTCAGTGGTGATGGGAGCTCGACGGGGCATCGAATAAAGCGGGGAGGAGGAGCTTTGGTGGCCAAAATGGATGTGGGTGGAATGAAGAGGCCCTCGACACCTTTTATAGTGCCAGGGAGGTGGTGGAGGGGAGGGGAGGCGGTGGCTCAGTGGTGAGACTTGAAGATCCCGACCATTACAGAGAAGAGAAACAATGGGGCGAGCGCTGTTTCATTTCAGGGCAGTGCGGATGTCTCATCTTCCTTGGATCGAAGGGGCGGCCGGAGGCCTACGTGATGGTAGTGGCACCGGCATTAGGCAGCAACGGCTGGATGTTTCTGGGAAGAAGGAGGCACTTAGGTGGGCTCGGGCCGTGTGCAACAAAAGGCTGAATTCGGGTCAAATGGAATTGGGCCGGCTCCTAGGTGGCTTTGGCTGGTTTGGGTGAAGGCGCCATTACTTCAAGGGCACGACTTCTCCTGAGGGCGCAGGTGCACAAACTCTTGGACGGGTCGGGCTTGTGAGGGAGGTGGGCTGGCCAAAGGCCAAGGCTGGGAGGAGGGGGAAGAAAGAAATGGTGGTCTGCTGGGTTGAAATGAAGAGGAGTTTTGGGCCGAAATAGGTGAAGGGTGTTTGGGCTGTAGAATTGATTAATTTTTTTTATTAAAAATAGATTTGGTTCAAAGCAAAGGGTTTTAAACTTTTCCAACCAAACTTTTGAATTAAAGACAAAACATATTAATTTCAAACCAAGATTTATTAGGATCTTTTCAAAACTAGAAAATTTTGGAATTTGGTTCAAATATTTGAAATTTAAACCAAGGACTTTTCAACAAAAATTCAAAGAAAGGTTTTGAACTTCAAAACAAAGTTTAAATTCTTTTTGAATGATTTTGAGAGAATTTAAAATAAATAGAATAAATTTGGAACACCAAATAAATATTTTTGCTTATTAACTCATTTTAAATTAAATATAAATTCAAATAAAATCATTTTGAATGAAAATAAATAGAATCCTTTAGAAAATTTGAGTTTCTTTTGGAAAATGGTTCACATTCTGAAATGAAAATTTTGGGATGTGACATCTGGGATCATCTCTAGATTAGATGAGCTGAATGTGGAATGGTTTTGGTGTAGCGTATGTGGAATGGTGTGATCCATAGTGACCCCTTTTTTATCATACTTTGAGAATTGTTAATTCAACTTAATTAGGTAGTTTTAACCTGCAACTTGAACATAGTAAATTGGTGCTAATAATTTGAGAGTCAAGTATAGGTGCATTTCTGCTTTCCGCCTTATTACAGCTTTACCTTGTTATTATACCTCGCATATCATTTATTCCTGCACTTTCTGAGTACCAACCATAAGTGTACTCAATCTTTCTATTTTCCCCTGCTAGTCAAACTTGCTGCTTAGAAGATGGAGATGGTGAATTCCTCGATGAGGAGTTCTTGGCTTGCGCTGCCCCGGTTGCTTTCCTGTGGTTTATGAAGCCTTCCGCTGTTCTGCTTTCACGAGTGTCATCTTAGTCTTTTAAAGACAGTTATTTATGTAATAACTAGTTGTTAACCCCACGTGATGTTGTGGGATTGTATGACAAAATTTAAAATTATAGAATGATATCGAGTGCTTTTTAACTAGCTCAAAATATACACAGACCAAAGGTGCATAAAGAAAACAACACCAAACTTGAAATGATAGAAGAATATAAAAAATTCACTCACTGCTCTTAGTGCTAAACTCGGCCTAACAAAAAATTTTGGTCCACAACCCAACTCATGCGTCTCATAACTCTTGTCTTATTGCAAATATAGATCAAATTAAGTTGATTTATAAATTCTTTGAGACATATGCAAGCGATATCTAGTTTTGTTCATCTCCTCGCGTAGAACACAATGGTGAAAACGGAATTTAAAATGAATACCATATGAGTGAGATTAATCATTTTAAGAACTGTTGGGACAAAATAGTCGAGGGCTACTCGATCCTAAATACGGGAAAAATATGAAGGAGGGTTAGCAAAAGATGGGGAGCGAAGGTGTAAACAACTCGTTGAGCGGTAATAAATACACTGGATTCCCCCCTGGGGGAATCCCCAGGGGGCCTATTTATAGGTGTGATTAGGGGGTCCGGTAACATTGTCTGAACAACCCCCTTAACCACCTAGTTTATACAGAGTGTACAGTCACAGGGGCATTACAGTCATTTCACACTTCTGACTACTTTACAAAGAGCCAATTACACGGTGACACGTGTCCCTTGCGGTCAGGCCTCCATCCATCATGCTTCCCCGGTCTCTGGCCCGTTGAGGCCTCCGCTTCCGTCCTTGAGCCGCCTGCTCAATGATGGCCTCCGTCTCCACAAATGCTTGATGCATCCGTTCACATCATGTGCTCATCATCCTATCAGCAATCATAAGATACGAAGGTTTGTTCATGAATTAATGCATGCGGAGGTTAACCACGCCTGATGGCACCGAGGGGCCTTCAGCGCACAACTTTCAGTCTGCATCTTTTCAAATTCAACGGAGCTCGATGTGCGTGGTAGGGGGCCTTCAGCATGAGGCCTCCGACCCGTGTCCCCAATAGTAGCCCCTCATAGGCAAGGTTCAAGGAATCAACCCCAATGAGCCGATCTTGTGGCTTGTTTAATGGTGGCCCCCAAAAGTGTCACACTCGTGCACTGGGGTTTGAAAGTGACTTGAACTTAGGTATTGGCGGTCCTTGCGATGGATTTGATGGTGTGTGTTGGGGGTGTTAGCGTGGCCCGTTGGGCCTTTAGGCTTTGTGGGCCTATTGGATGGTTAGTTACCGCGTCTCGGTTTGCTGGCACGGTTTCCACCACAACTATAAAAACCGCGGATGGGTCTTGGCATCACCCAACCCGTCTTTCATTATCGCGATCATCCTGTCGCAGTGCGCTCACGCTCATACTCTTGCTCTCTTACTGTGTCCTTCCTTTCAACGATCTTGGCTATTTTGTGGAGGTGATGGCACGCTGCAACCCTATTGATGAAAATGCTGCTGGTATGGCGGAGGTGGAGAAAATGGATGAGGCTGTTGTTGTGGCTGAGTTGGAGAGTGCCTTCGAAGAAAACCCTACCGCCTCCAATGTTGAACGGCGTCATGTGAGCCCGGATGCTGATGACACTCTGAGCGAAGGTGGCTGAGGTAATGAAAAATTGCGGACATACTATTTTGGGTCATCGACCATCACCGTTGGCAAAATTAAGGAAATGGTAGAGAAAGGCTAATTTCCGAAAGGCGGAGCTCGCGCACCAGGGACAGAAATTGTGCCAGAGTCGAAAGATGACGAAGCCATGGTATACGAAGACTTTTTTGTTGTTGGCTTGCGCATGCCTCTACATCTAGCCTTGGCTGATATTCTACTACACTTCCAGGCACAATTGCATCAATTGACACCCAATGCCATCGCACAGTTGTCAAAATATTTTTGGGCCATGGGTAGCTTCAGATGTGTGTCTTGGGGGAGTGATTTTGTGAAACGGTATGTGCTGGATTATCAGCCGAAGATTGTGGAAACCCCGTAGGGGGCTCAAATTGTGCAATACAGATGCTTGAACTTTCACGCTAAGAGAGATGGTAATCCGAAGCTTAGCCTCGTGATGAAGAACAAATGGTTGCCAGGATGGAGGAAATCATGGTTCTATTGCCGAGTGTCATGCCGATGGAGCTTCGAAGGTGGCAAAAGTGTGCATGCCCTACATACGCAGATGAGCGAATCAAATTATGCCATTGAGCCAGAAGTGGCGTGCCAGGACAACGATCCCAATGATGCTGCCTTCATTCTGGCAACTGTAGGGGTCGTGATGCTGTCAAGGAGTATGTAGCGTGTAAGATGTATCTGTTGGCTGCAGGCTTCGTCTTCAAGAGCATGCCTCTTGGGACGACTCCCATGTCGAAGGTGGAGACTCCCTTGCAACTTTTTGCTGTGGGGAACGCTGCTGCTGCATGCGCTGCTCGTGTCTTTGTGGAGGTAGAAACTGAGGCCGACAAAGTGTTAGGGAGCTTCAGGCCGAAAGAATATGACACCCTCTACACGGCAAATATCCCGAACGGCGGTAGTTTGAATTGGGTTCTTGAGCAGATGGGGTGTCATTCTCTCCCTGCCCCCTTCCTGGCTCCGTAGCCTCGCAGGCAACTATTAAGAAATGAAAAGCGGAGGTGTCAAAGAGACCGGCTACGAAAAAAGTGAAGGCGGGTCCGAGTTGAGTCGTGCCGTCCAAAGCGGCGCCACCTCCACCTAAATCGGGGCTGGCCAAGAAAATAGGCATCCTGAAGATAGCTCGCCCGAAAGCCAAACCTGGGCCACGAGGTATGTCAGAAATTGAATTGGCTCTTGCGAAGCCTATTTGGGTATCTAAATAGTTTAGATGCAGCGGGTTCATCTCACAGGAGCCACACCATGGGCATCACCGCAACTCACGCTGCTCAGGTGTCGGCCTTCAACAATCTTGGCGATGACTCAATGCTGGTTGTTCACCAAACCCCTTCACCTATAAGGATGATAGAGAGGTGTGCATCTTCGCCTCCATCGGTGTCTGGTGAGTTTTTGTGTTTAAACCTCGCTTTTTGTTACTGCGGACCCTGATAACTGCTTTACTGGTGCTGCCCGGCCTCCGCCCTCACTGGATTTTCCATTGGAGTATTTGGATGAAAACCTGGAAAGCTGCTTGCATTGCGTAAGTTTTGTTTTGCCTTCATATTTTCATGCTTTTTACTCGCTCTGATCGATTGTTCGATTTCATTGGCTCTTGCGCTGTCGGAGAAACAACGCGCAGAGAGGGCTATTGAGTTGGCGCAGATAGCTAAAAATGCGAAGCTAGAGGTGCTGGTGTGGTCATAGGCTAAAAAAAATCACCGAACTTGAGATGGCTTATGTCGATTTAAAACATGAGAAGGAGAATGTGACTACTGGTTATCGGAGGCTGGCAGCAAAACAATCAGCCTTTGTGGAGAAAGTCGAACAGGAAAAGGTGAAGCTTTTGGAGGCCCACATGATGGAGGTTGCTAAGCTTCATGGAGACATGGATCTGGAGACACGCAGCTACATGGAATACCACCAAATTGTGCGCCGCTGGCTTTGTGAGCTTCATGAGATAGTGGCTTCATCAATTGATGAAATCCAAGCATGGTGTTTGCCTTTCCCCGACAAAGGTGTGAAGGTAGAAGATATTATTGACTGCATTATCAGGGAGGTGAAGGCTATGCTGGACACTATCTAGTGGCTTAATGACAACTTCGCCGTCCTGGGTATCGAGGGTGTCCTTAATATGCCGAACAATGAAGGATGTCAGGAGTTGGGTCGACTTCATGACCTTGCCGCTTCCCATGATGCTACTGTGCTGGAAGATGTTCCTGAAGACATGCACAAGTTGGTGGGGTGGATCATGTGGAGGTGGTGGGAACCACACGGCCTGCCTAAGGCTCTTCGCCGTCTTGAAGCAGACCGCACCACGACTGTATGTCATTGTGATAATTGAAAATTAAAAGAAAATTTTGCCTTGTAAACTGGCTAACGAGGTTACTATTTTAATTGGAGGCTCCAGGCGATGATGACAATGTGGTGGCTGCTGCCGAGGGTGAACCCTCGAACGTTGAAGAAACTGCCGAGGGTCAAACTCATGTTGGTTCCCTCCAAGATGACACCGAAGCTGATGCTGATGCCGAAAGAGTTCAGGTGTGAAGGAGTGGAATTTATTGATTTGGAGCGTGTTTTTGTAAAGACTTTTTAGCCCATTTGAGGCATCACGCATTTCATGGCATGGAACGAGTTTCTCTGTGAATATAATTCATGATATTGGTATTTGTTTTATTTCACTTGTTTACATGTACTATTTGGTTTTTGTTTGAAGGCTAAAGCACGGTGGCGCATGGCTAACCTACCCGCGCGGAGGCATCACCTCTTGTTTTAGTAGCTCTGGCTGAGAAGAGAAAACATGGCACTAAGGCTTCGTGGAAGACTGATGTGCCGCAGGCTCCGTGCTCCACTAGTGCTAGAGGTCACGGATGAAAGTCCGCAAAGGTTGTAGCTAATTTGACTTTATTAGATGTAGAAACGGGGGCTCTGACGAGCTCCTGCTCACGATTAGACAATCTTTTAAAGATGGTCAATACTCTCCTTCGACCGGAATGGAAGAAGTAGAATGACAAATAATGCTAGAACAATTTATAGCGAGTGGGGTGGTTGTAAAGAATGAGGTTATAAATACCAATAGTTATCGAGATTTTGTTGTCATTGTTGTTTGCTGCCATTAGTCTCCACATGCTTTGAGGCCTTCGTCATTTTTATAACTCGTTCGCATTGTGCATGATGTGATTTCACCTACGTCTGATGTTCGGTTTGTGTTTGGAACCAAAAAATGTCACCCTTGCCTTGAAGCATTAGATGAGCAGAGCTAGCTTCGGTTGTTTAATGATTCTTAGTTTTCAGTTTAAGAGATCACCTCAAGCGATTTGCTATTGAAAATTCACGTTCGATAAAACCAAAAAGTGTCACCCTCGCCTTTCAGTGTTAGATGAGTGGAGCTAGCTTCAGTTATGTAATGATTCTTAGTTTTCGGTTTAAGAGATTGCCTCGGGCGATTTGATATTGAAAATTCATGTTCGATAAAACCAAAAAGTGTCACCCTCGCCTTTCAGTGTTAGATGAGCGGAGCTAGCTTCGGTTATGTATTGATTCTTAGTTTTCAGTTTAAGAGATCACCTCAGGTGATTTGCTGTTGGAAATTTGCGTTCAATAAAACCGAAAAGCGTCACTCTCGCCTTTCAGCGTTTGATGAGCGGAGCTAGCTTCAGTTATTTAACAATTCCTAGTTTTTTGGTTTAAGAGATCGCCTCGGGCGATTTGCTACAAAAAATAACCAGAGACGAGATGTTGCATCGCCATGGGTGTTGCATTGTAATGTAACAACTCTTTTTGGGGCGCTGAGGTTGCACTGAGACTGCTAGTTAAGTGGATGCAGCGCTGTCCTAATTGGTGATATGGTACTAAAATTTGTGCTATTGCAGTTGAGAAAACATCGCCATCGCCCTCTTGCATTGATTCGATAAGGCCAGCTTCGGCAAGCTAGTGGTTTGTTGTTTTTTGATTTTATTGGTTGCCTTCATGCGACTTTGTAGTTTGAACCGAAAAGCGTTACCCTCGCCTTGAAGCGTTAGTTTGGTAAAGCTGGCTTCGGTGAGCTAACGGTTCCCGATTTTTTGGTTTTGCAAATTTGCCTTACTTTTATCCCTTGCGTGTTGGTTCTTGCCTCTTTTTTCATCGGAGGACTTTATTTTGAACCCCTTGCATTTTGGGGTTGCCTCTTTTTTTCATCAAAGGTCTTTGTTTTGAGCCCCTTGCATTTTGGGGTTCCCTCTTTTTTCATCAGAGACCTTTGTTTTGAGCCCCTTGCATTTTAGGGTTGCCTCTTTTTTCATCGGAGGCCTTTGTTTTGAGCCCCTTGCATTTTGGAGTTGCCACTTTTTCCATCGGAGGTCTTTGTTTTGAGCCCCATGCGTTTTGGGGTTGCCTCTTTTTTCATCGGAGGTTTTTCTTTTGAGCCAACGAGCAAAGAATGTAATAATGCGCCTTCATTTGTGGCTTTGGCTTTCTTGGCGTACCAAGTTGTCGAATACAGAGCTAGCATTGCTAGCGATTTTGATGATGGTGATCAATGTTTTGGGGAACAAAGCTTATATTATTGCTTTGGGGTTATATGGGCTCTGCCTCATTAAAAACCTCACGCCCTCATGGGCTTCCCCTGTGAGGAAAAAGTACGAGCTCTGGTAAAGTAAATGCGAGAAATGAAATCAAGTGATGGACGCTCGTTTATATGTTACGAGGCCCACGCCTTACAAGTTACATAAATATAAAACCTACGAAGATTTTCTGCATTCCACGAATGCTCTAGCTTTGATCCTTGAGGATCCATGAGGCAATATGCCCCTGGCCTTGTCTTTTCGCGTGAAAAAGTACGAGCTCTGGTAAAGTAAATGCGAGAAATGAAATCAAGTGATGGACGCTCGTTTATATGTTACGAGGCCCACGCCTTACAAGTTACATAAATATAAAACCTACGAAGATTTTCTGCATTCCACGAATGCTCTAGCTTTGATCCTTGAGGATCCATGAGGCAATATGCCCCTGGCCTTGTCTTTTCGATGATCACATATGGCCCTTCCCATTTTGACTCAAGCCTGTCAAAGCTCTCTGTGCGAGGACTCCGTAGAAGAACTAAGTTCCCGATGTCGAAATCTCTTTTCTTGACCTTCAGATCCCTCCATTTTCTTGTCTCATCTTGGTACCTCTACAGGTTAGTTATTGCTTTAAGCCTATCTGATTTTAGCAAGTCTTTTTCCTTAGCCTCATTGGGGCATGGTCATGCCTCCGTTGTTGTACGCAGACTTTGGTGCTTAATTTCTTCCGGTAGTACTGCTTTGGCTTCGAACAATAACTGGAACAGGGTGAAGTTGGTGGCTCTGCAAACAGTAGTGTTGTGACTACATACTGCCCTTAGCATGACCTCCGCCCATTTTTCCTTCTTCTCGCCTTTGAGTATTCTCTTGATTACCTAAAAAATCAATGCGTTAGCTCGCTCAACTGCTCCGTTGGATTGCGGGTGATATATAGATGCAAAGGACACCTTCTTCCCGACCTAATGAAAGAAATCCTTGAACATAGCACTATCAAAATACTTGGTGTTGTCGACGGTGATTTGCTTAGGAACTCTGTAATGACAGATGTTGTTCTGCCAGAAAAATTTCTGGATGGTGGCGGAGGCTATATTTGTTACTAGTTTTGCTTCAACCCATTTGCTGAAGTACTCGACTGTGACAATGGCAAAGGTGTAGTTTCCCTGTGCTGGTGTAGGTTTTCCCACGATATCGATGCCCCACTGCTGCAGGGGCCATGATGGAGCTATGTACCCTTTACCACTTACCACTTGAAGCCTTTACCACTTGAAGCCTTTGCATGTCTAGAAGTCTGACCGCTTGGTTATGACGGGCCAGTCTTCCTGAGCGTAGTCGCTCAAGCTTTACTTTGTAACTTTTTGTGTGCAGGTTCTCCTTCTCTTCATTCCGGCGATGCTGATGACGACTGTCAGTGGAAGTCTAGGCTTCTAAGTGCTGGATTCCGTACTGGAGCATGTCGCTAGCATAGAGTTGCCAAAGGAGGTCTTCACGTCTAGGGTGAGGTGAATGCCCTTGATCGCCGAGTAAAATGCTTTTGCAAACAAGTTCTATCTTTTGAAGCACCTTCTGCTTCTCATCCTTGTAATCTTTAAACTAATGTGTAATAACTTAATTTTCAATGAAATTATGGCTTTGAATGCTTCGTATGTGTGTTTGCATGCATTCTTGCTTCATCAAGAATCACCCAATCTGGATCCTGGAGGATGGACCCCTCATTTTTGAGGTGGTTTTGTCGCAAAACCACAAAAAGAGTGCTTGAGTGCCTAATGTTGAGGAACCATAGTATCATATTCTCTCTGATTGATTTCAAAAAAGGCTAAGTAGGAGAGACACAGACGAAAGGTTCCACCTTTCAACCACCCAAGACGAGGTGAAAAAATCCACAAAAGCTTCATGAGGTAAGTAGGGGCTGCAAGGTATGGCTATATTGATTCATTTGGTAAGTTTGAGCATGGATCTACACTTGTGTTGTCTCGAATCTCTTGCACAGCTTCAGATTTGGCTTTGCTCGAGGACGAGCAAAAGTTTAAGCTTGGGGGATGCGTTGGCGCTCATAAAATGTTGATTTCATGCGCCAACATGTTGTGTAAATGTATAAAATAACCATGTATTCACCTTTTCTACTAACCTAATTCCACGATTTTAGTGTTTATTTGATTTTAGGAACATAGGTGCTAAATTGGAGCCATTCAAGAAAATACAAGGAAATTTGGAATTCTACCAAAATAAGTGTCACCCCAGGGATGTACCTGACATGAGGAGGCAGTGTGCAGAGGTCGCTAACTAGTGGGCCCAGGGGGTGGCTGGCCGGCCAGCCAGGTTTTATGTCGGTTTGGCCCGCGGCTTCGTGCACACGTGTGTACATGAGATCAAGAAGGCCAAGGCGGTGGAGAAAGTTGGTGGAGGCCGAACCAGATGGCCGGTCGGCCTTGTGGCTAGGCCGGCCAGCCAACACTTGGCGAGTTACCGACTTAACCAAGTTGGTAACCCCTCCTTGGACCTCTATAAATACCCTTCTATCGGTGGAAATCAGAACACACACCATATTTTGGAGATTTCACTTGCAAAGCTCCCATTCTTAGTGTAGTAGCTAGGCGTAGCCTTGTCGGGAGAGTGGTGAGGGTCTGAGTGCCAGAGAGCTTCCTGGTCTATCGGGAGCCCTCCTGGTAGCTCGAGTGCGGAAGCTCTACCAGAATCCTTTGGGGCCCGACAGGGTTTCTTGGCTCTAGTTTGCTTGAGTGGGGAAGCTCTATCGGACGATTTCGACAGAGGGTCTCTGCTCGAGTACCTTGGGTGAGGTAAGAGTCCCGACCTGTTGGGATCACTCTGCTTCCATGCCTCAGATTTGGGTAATTTACCCATCATAGTAAGTTATCCAATCACTTCTCTTATGCTATTTGTGCATTTACATATCGTATGGTAGAATCAGGTAGTCTTGTTGTATATACGGTCCCGTGTCTAGGGGATCATCTATGTAGTGGGACCGGTGGGCGACTGTATAGACCCCCCCCCAAAGGCCTTTTCCATGTGACATACAACAGCGGAAGGTCCTAGACATAGCCATCAAAGTGGTGTCAGGGGCATTGTCTATGCACACGGTGCCCAAGGCCATATGGATTGTTTGTGGTGCCCGCAGCAGTGATAGTCATGTTAGGGCTTCCTAATCCACCATGTAGCTGGGGCAGTATGGTGGATCCCTCCCTACCTGGCTTCACTATAGCCCCTTGTGTGGATTCATTGCTATGCTATAGGTCGATCAGGCGGCCTAAGTCTATCCTTCAAGACA
>VSTD030000468.1:0-15927 GCA_008808055.3 Sporobolus alterniflorus | reverse complement strand
TTCAGAGGCTAGTTTTTGGGGGGATAGTATAAAAGCTTTTCCCCCTCCCTCCTTTGGAGGGTGCTGGTTTCACCAATAAAAATACTCTTCCTTGAGCCTTTAAGACCTCTTCCCTTCACCTCTAATTGAGTCTTGTGTGATTTATGAGAAATCCAAGCTAAGAGTTGAGTGAGATCCTCTTTGTCAGCACTTGAGCATTTGAGCTTTGTGAAGCAATCTTTGTGGCATTTGTTACTCTTGGCGGTGAAGCCACCTAGATGGCTAGGCGTTGCTTTAGAGCACCCAAGGTTGTGGTGAGCCGTGGAAAAGTTTGTGAAGATTTGCTTCGCCTCCGAAAGGAAAGAAGCTTGAGCTAGTGAAGTGAGGAAAGTGGTTGAAATAGACCCGGCTTGGAGTTTGCACTTGATGGATAACTCAAGTTACCTCAGCAGAAATGTAGGGATCACGGGTGGTGATTCTAAACTTCGACAAATAAATCCTCATGTCAATCCCTTGGTTTGCCTTCTTATGTTCTTGCTACCCGAATTGCTTGAGTGACTAATTGTCTCTATTGATTCTATAAGTTGCATGAATAGATTGTTGTATCTCTGGTCAATTCCTTGAAATCAACCTTATATGCATTCTTGAGTAGCTCTAAGTTAGTGTTGAACTCATCGGGAACTCATCAGAGCTTTCCATAAGTTTCTGTCCTGAGAAAATCGGAGTGTCCGGTTTTAGAGTTTGAGTTCTTGATTAGATTCTTTGTGAATCCACTTCTAGAGTTTCTCCATGTTATTGTTATAGCTTGCTTTTATTTATAAAGTGCCTGCAAGTTAATTGAATAGGTTTTATGGTTAACTCTCTGACAAAACTGAACTGTCCGATTTGCTAAACCGGACTATTCGATTTTGACAGTTCTAATTCTGTTGCAAGTTTTGTTAAATTTCAGAATCGCCTATTCACCCCCCTCTAGATGACATCAAGGGACTTTCAGTGACACTTGAGTTTACTAGCATTTCATAGCCCCCCCCCCCCCAAAAAAAAGATGGGAAGCCACAAAACTCTTGGGCCCAAATGTGGGTGAGCCCAGTAGACTAATCTGCAGGCCTAGTTCGAAGCTTGCCTTTGGCCACCACGCGCTAGCTCGAACAGAAAAGTGCGTGTAGCGCGTGACCCGTGGTGGCCCAGCCCATGAATCTTTTCCTTCTACGCGTGTCCCCGCCGTGCGACTCCACCACGTGAAGAGGTCTATGGTTGATTTCAACTTCGAAGCCAGCGCCATCTCGGATTGGGGGGAGGGGGTCGGGGTGGAGTAGTAGCAGCGGCCAGAGGTGGTGGCGAAGCGCGGCAGCGGGGCAGCTGGTGCAACGCAACGGTGGGGGCGCTGCCGCGTCACCGGCCGGTGGTGGTAGCCACCACCGAGTTAGGGTTTTAGGGCGCCGATGAGCATAGAAGCTTGGGGGGGGATGCGGTGGTGCGGGTCACCATAAGATGGAGAGGTTGGTCGTGGGGAGGACGGTGAGGCCGGAGGACGAGGAAGAGAGCCGGTGCAGTCTGCAATCGTGAGTAGGAAGAAGGCGACCGGTCGCACGGTCAGCTTAACACACGACCGGTTGCGCCTTAGGGTTGTCCTAGCTCGAAGCTCGCCGCCATGGCTATTCGCTCCTGCCGCCCGCCCTCGGTTCACAAAGTGATGCAAGGCATGGATGTTTATGATCACTCCTTTGTGGGGTTCATGTTACTATAACTAGTTGATACCCTGTGTGATGCTGTGGAATAAATAACTTTTGTTTCATGTAAGTTGGAGTATATGAATTTGTACTACCATGATTACTAAAATAAACTTTATGTGGTAGACTTTATTTTTCATAATTCTTTTGTCACTAATTTTGTGGTTCTGATAAGAACTCTAGAACTTCGTGCGACATGGATTCAAATTTAACCTCATACTTTTTCTATACAAAAAACTGTGACGATGAAATGTTCTTCGATTAGTAGGAAATGGTCAATTCTTTCTACTTCAATCACCTTGTTGATGGAGTTGTTCATAAATTGTTTTGAGTCAAAGGACAGGGCCTCCATTGGGAAAAAAGTTAGTGGCTCCATGAAGGCCACATAGTGTAGTGTGGCCAAGTCAGTTTCGGTGTTTGTTTTGTAGAAATGATCCATTGACACCAAAGAAACGAAGAGCCTATTCAGAAGTATTAATTTAAACATTATCTATTAATAATTTTATGAAATTTGAATACTAAGCACTAAAACATGAAGAATTTGAGTGAAATAGGTTCCTGTGAATAAATATTAGGTAACAATGCAATTATGGTAAAGATCCGATTGTTCCACGTAAATTTGAGCTTAACTTGTACTCAAATGGCCTTCTGTGGGAAAATATGGAAAATAAATGGAAATTTGGTAAACATTGAGGGGGTTGATGTAAAAATAAAGGGAATAATTAAGTGTACAATAAGATATTTATTTGGAATCGAAAGATGATAAAATGTAAGGTGTTTTATTAGCAAAAATGTTTTCAGGTTCACTGTTAACGTCATGGACCAAACTGGCCCTTTCTAATCACAAGACCCATTTGTTTTTGTTCTTTATTGAGATTGCCTCGGCCCATAGGCATGCTCTTTTGAAGACCTATTTTCAATCGTGAGGCCCAACTTTGCAGGCGTCGGCCCGCTCATGTTGCACCGTTGATTGGTTTCATCAAAACCTACCAGCTCATCAAAACCTACCGGCTTAGGCTCGTGACGTTTTGGACTAAGGAAAAAGGCGGCACCAGCCATTCCAACCAGGGGCGAAGGCTATTCCAACAAGAGGCGAACATTCATCGAGGAAGCTATTCGTGTGGGAGTCTACGACAATGATAGTCGTCGTGACACCAAGTGGAGGGTTGGGAATTGTTCCGGAAGCTTACCTACAACAAATTGGTGAATGGCGGATGTTCTGAACTCTCACTAGTAGAAAAATGATTTATTGTAACACCTACGATTTTTTTGGTGCTGGCTAATAATCCCAACCGTCACAAAAATAGACTTTAGTTTTTGGTGTCAACCGTCTTAAGCAAGAGTGACAAAAAATAAGTATATTTGACCGTGGTTGCTTAAGACAACTGACACAAAACTGTTTCAGTGTGTCAGTTGTCTTAGGCAAGGGCAACCAAAAATACCCATTTTTCATCGCGCTTCTTTGATACAGCCGACACTAAAAATCACGCGGACCTAAAAAAATTTAGCTCTGCAGTGGACGTCGATCAGCGACGTGAAATTTTGAAACCGAGTGGTGGCAGATTGGCTACATGGCATCTTCTGCTCCACTCGTTCTCACGTGAAGGCCCTTATCTCTATTTGTCCCTTCTCTCTCATGAGCACGGAAGCGTGCTTCTTCTTTCCTCCCCATTCTCTCTCTCTCTCTCATTCTCTTTCCTTCGGCGAAGGCGGGGAGGTGAGCCATGCAGGCGCCCACGCTTCCTCGCCGCCTCCCTCTCTACACAGTGACCAGGTCGGCGACGGCGTGGCATGGGTGTCGAGGCGGCGCGCAAGGGGTGGCTTGTGGCATGGCCAGATCTGTCGCGATGAAGAGGTGCGGTGGATGTGTGAAGCTCGTTGTGGCGGTGGATGAGGCGTCAAGGACGATGGGTGATGGTGAGAGTAGGTGCCGTGTGGCTAGTCCGATGCCAAGGCCGCCTTATATACGGCCAGGGTGGTTTCAGTCGGCCCATCAGGGGATTTCATTGGCCGGCGCCGACTCAGCTCCAATGCGGCGCGATTTTCTGCTTCTCCCGATGTCGATGGAGTACTAATTCGTTTCATATGAGTTGTCATATTAATCAGGCGAAGGCGAGGTGAGCAGTCCCGTTGGCACAGAGACACCGATAGCATTACTCAGCGGTCGCGACCATTAATCTTGACATTTTGTTGATTGAAGAAAAGAATGGAGACGAAAAGAGTGTTGCTTAGAGAATTGCTTTTAATGACCTGTAGTGGGTCACGAAAATATAGTATTGTAGGATTCTGTTACAAGTTTCAACACAGATGATTCAGATCATTACAGCTGTAACTTGTTATAAAGATGGTACTACATGCATGATTTTCCAGAGTATAACATATATATATATAGAGCATACGGGTGACGTACAAAATCGCCTGGGTGGTGCAGTCGGTTATCACGTTAGTCTCACACACTAAAGGTCCCCCAGTTCGAACCTGAGCTCAGACCTGTAGATCTATCTTTTTTTTGGTGGCCGTACCGAAAGCAGCAATGCAGATGCAGCATAAAGATAACACACATAATTATGGAATACAGTATCAATCTTTTTTCGGAAAAAAAATCTTAGTTCCATAGCACCAACAGAAGCAGATTAACATTCCCAGGCTGGAGCATGAGTGCAGTTGCAAGTTGCATTTCATTTCAGGAGCTAATTAAGAGCACGACTGCTCTATTGTTATAGTAGAGAACATGACGTCACATGCTGCCACAACATTATACATAAACAGCAGCATATCAGTCATACACTACATGAAGTACCCACTACCACAAGAACTACACAGAAGCGTCCAAAATACAAGTCTGGTGCCCCTCCTGTAAAACGCTAGCATACAACAACACAAAAGCCTGAAAAAGGAAACACCATAGCATTAGGCAACCGATGTAAGGCCAAATTAGTCTAACGAAATCTAAATGCTCTGTTCCTCCATATTAGGTATGCTGACAAATGCAAGAACGACAAAACATGTGAGGTTTAAGTTGCTGATGGGTTATTCCAGATTTGTGAATGGTGGCCGTGAAGGTCAAATGCTTATGTTGTATGGAATGACCTGGAGACCTGATGAGAGTTCTTGTATGGCTCATGTCAAAAACCTCAAATGCTTGTGCATTGCTCAGTCACATGCTCGTCAATGGTAAATACTGCTGGAGTTTATGGGCATGTAGAAAATTAACAGATACCTGAAAGAAAAAAGTGCGCAAAATGCAATGCAGACGACAGACCAGAGGCGACAGCGTCCCTTACCTGCTCAAGTGCATTATTTAGTTCAGGCGTTCCCAGCATGCCCTTGACTAGAAAGAACCTCGGCAATCAGTCGAGCCGCAGAGGCACGGCTTGAGTCTGCAGGCATGGGGAAACTCACCCTTGATGCCGGGAGGAGCCCCTCTCGTACCATAATCATAAGTCAGTTCAGTCATGGGAGGAATATGCTTCATTGCAAAGAACATGATGTGCGGGTTGCTGCCGTACTGCACAGGTTGCCACAGAAGATTAGGGGAGCAGCTATGGTTCAGAAAACGGGCCACGTTCCCTGAATCCTTCGCGCTTATGATGATGGGTGATTTCTTTAAGCTTTCAGTTGCGACATCGCCACTTGCTTCTTCAAGTAACTCTGCTCCCATGTTCCATCTTGAAACCTCACCACCGACCCATGATGTGCGGAAGGCGTATTCATGTTCCTTGTCGTCCATGTTCATATGTATTTCATCAATGGCCTCACCCGCATACTCGCAAACGAATGTGCTGGCACGGATAGGGTCCCATGACCGGAGACCCCACCCACGGTCCCCGGTCCAGAAGACCTCAAATTTCAGATACGCACCCTTCTGAGAGACCCTGTTTCGGCAACGTTGAGAACACCGACAGTTGGAAGAGCACTCGTAAAGAATCGGAGCGTGCTTTACAAGCAACCCTGATGAGCTGTAAGGAACATCGCCGCCATTCAGTTGTACACACGAACAATTCGTGCCACCAGGCACGCACACGCTAGAACAGTCGCAACACTGTAACGGATTCATATTGCTAAGTGGTCTTGAATACTTCACTCCAGTAATGTAGTTGAAATAACACGGTGCTTCCACATCATCAGCATCACTGACGAGGCACACAGGTAGATTCTCAGCATTTGATGATAAGTCATGTAGCACAACCTTATCTCTTGTCACAGGATTTTGTTTCCACTTCTCTGTCATCTTCCAGACTGAAACTCCATCAGGCTGCCCTGCTTCTCTTCTTAGTTTGTACTTGAAAACATTGAAACCATTCTTTGCTTTGTCCACCCAAGAAGCTTCAGCTCGATAAAGTCCATCATAAATGTAAATTTGGCCCGATCTGCAGAAGGGGTCCTTTGCGCTGCGCACAACCCTGATCAGGTTTTTCCTTTTCATGCTGTTGATGAGAGCGAGGTTACCTCTTTCAAGCCTCTGATCATGCTTTTCCTTGTGCCGACTATTCCCTCCCTGGCCTGTGTACACCAGAACGTCCGTGTCATTGTCTTCATTCTCATACCCACCGGATGAGATAATGCTGACAGCCAGAGTCTCATCTTTTCCAACATGCTTGGCAGAAATGTAATCAATGCCAGCCATGGCAGGTGCATGTAAACCTACAATGCACATTTCAATCCTAAAGAAGAAAATGTCTCCAATCTCAACTCCAGGCACAGGTCCTATGATCTTCATGTTATTGATTCTCAGGCCATTCTGCATCATGAGAGTACCAGCCTTCAAGTCAGCTCGCCCGCTTGCGTCCTCCTTTTCATTCAGTTGCAGTATACGGCGGCGGAGTGAATCGAACATCATCATGATCACTTCCGCTGATTCATTACGGCCGTCTGATGTGGATGGGCAGGAGACAAGATCTTTGTTGAGGCTTCTCCTTACTGGCCGGCATTTGATGCTGCCTGCATCAGAGTCCCCGACCTTCCGAGCCCTCTTTGTTGCCTTCAGTGATGCTGGGTTTTTCTGATTAGGAAACGGTTTGTAATCTTCGTCGGATGTTTCATCTTCATGCCGTGGCGCTGGAAAAACCACTGAGATTGGAGTAGCCTTTAGAGGAACCGATGACTGTCTCATCTTCACTGGAGCTGAAGATTGTCGAGGCCGTTCTGATGAGGAGCAGGGCCTGAATGGTGTGACAAAAACAAACATTGGATCCAGTGATGGAATTTCCACATCAGGTCCAAGGGGAGCTGGCAACATTGGGGCAAACGATCGCAAGGGCTTCCGTTCCAGGAATTGGTCCTCATTTTCTGCTTCACCTTCAGAGTTCTCCATGTTGAACACCTAACAGTGGTAAGAACATGTTTAAATGAAATAGTAGCTGAACAGTTTGAACTCATGTGATGTTGGGCAGTATGAAAATAACATGCGAAGCTGTGATATAGTATAACCATGTTTCTAAGTTTGTAAAGTCGAGATATGTAAGATGGAATGAGAGTGGGGGTAACAGGAACAAGTTGCAGAAAGAACAGAGATGACGAACAAAGAACAGAATCTATAAGAGGTTAGAGATGGTGAACAGAATTTCAGTAAAAGTAAATAAACAAAGATGATGAATAAGCATAACATACGTCTGCAGATTCTGAAATGCCAACTTCTAAACTCTAAAGTACTTGTTTTCAAAAAAAAACTCTAAAGTACTAGGAGAAGAATATCTTGTGAAATGCAACAATAGAAAAACCCAGAGATGCGTTTTTTTTTTGAAAACCAGAGAAACCATGCTAGGTATATGTATCGAGTATTTGGAGTGGATATGGTTCCACAATAGCAGGTAATGTTTCAGCATGCTCCATCTTAGATATTAAACTAGACCAAGGATGTATCATTAAAAAGAAGAAGAACGGATATTCAGAGAAGCTCGTCGAACCCATAGAAAACAGGGGCCATTCCTTGCACAAAGACAATCTAAATCTGAGGCTATTCATTATTCAGAGAAGATATTTGCACATACCAACCTACGTACACTAGAAGAATCACATGAAAGAGTAGAACAGAACAATGAGAAACCAAAAGATTAGAACGAATTAGCAGCTACAGGAAAGAGAGAGACGAGAGCTACATGCACCTCGAGGATGTCGACGGAGCAAACTATGAACAGTGGAGGCTTCAGAGCTCGCTAGTGGGAGAAAGAGGCACCGGTCAGGGCCAGTACAGTTACTTGTAGTCTCTCCTCGTTGGAGTCGCAGGCAGAGGGAGTCGTGTCAATAATCCCGGCTCACGGAGTCACCTCACAAACTGCGTTTCCGCAGCAGCCGTTCATCAATTTCAATCTAGAGATTCGTGTCATGGAGCTAACTGTATACGACTGACAGGTGTCATTGGGTTTCTGTAGAGGCACCGATAAACGTTCGAGATTGTATTGACAAAAAATAACAAGTCTAGTTCAAATCAGATTTACAAATTCGCCTTAATTTATCAAAATTTGTTGAAATTCGGCGGATTTGATAGTGGCTGTTTTTTCAAAATTCAGTACTGTTTATATAGAATCGGTACTGTTCAGTTAAAATTCAGTATAAAAATCAGATTTGACCATGTCGGATTTCTTTGAACCCACCAAACTTTTAAACACTGTTTCAGACGCACCAAGGGTGAAAACAAAATAGAGGACATGAACATCAAGTGCCAAAGCTATAAAAGATAAACATGTAAAGATGGACCGGTTAATTTCTCAGTACTAATATAACAAAACACATTGACCCTATGGTTGGTTCCAACAAGTGGCGTACCGACCTGAACACGGTTGGTATTGTTAGAGGATGCCGCCTCTGACAGCCATGCTATAAAACGTATGTGATATAAAAGGGACAAGAGGTATTTTATCAATTTTCAACATTCCTCATACTACGTAACCAGTTAGGGCCCCATCTCCATTGATCTATGCTACGTGAGTCTCCCCGTATGGACTTCTGTAGGTGAGAATAACTAAACGCAGTGAAATACGTGATCAAGGCTCGAACTCGAGACCTCCTGACTTGGATACCATGTTAGAGGACCCCCATTTATCAGTCATACTATAAAACCTAGGTGATATAGAAGGGACGAGAGAACCTTTTATCAGGTTCCAACAGGTACCGCCCACTCCTCGTGATGTGTTGTGTCGGGTTGTGGTATCGACCACGTTGGAGCCGACGCGGTCAGTTGGCCTACCGACCGTTGCTGACTGGGCCAGTTGGTATCAACATGGTGAGATTTGATTGGTCCACAATGCATAGTCAACGCTACGTCAGCTAGTTGTTTGAATTCAAAACTAGCAATTTTTTTACTGTTTGAGCTCTTAAAAATAAAAAATCCAATTTTTGTCCCCATCCACCTAAAAACTAGTTAATAACCGCACGTGATGATGCAGGGTTTTAAAATATCTTATATTTATATGAATTCACATGTTGATTCTAATTCAAGCATAAGATAATCAAATTTAAAATAACAAACTTATTACACTGCCTTGTGATTACATGTCACTAATAGTAAAAAGATGGTTAAAGATAAATAAGAAATAGGATCAGGGAACAATAAACAATCTTAAGTATATCATTTCAATCTAAAGAGTGGTCATAACGTATAATGCAACCCATTAGCTCGTGTGACGCATAACACTAGTTTTGTTTATCTCGTTACGTATAACACAATGGTGAAAACGAAATTTAAAATAGATATCATACGAGTGAGATTGATCATTTTAAAATTTTAGTACTATACAATATTATGTGGCAGGTGATGTAGTGGTGATTTGGCAGCTGATGTGGATCACTTGTGCATGTCAAGATAATTCACTTTGTGAGTTTCATTTATATAGTTATAGAGGATACCCCAATGGTTTGAGCTCATTTCCCACTCATTCCTTCTCATTTCTACTCTCATCTCCACACACCTACGCAATGGCGAACTGGGGTCCCGACATGCAAACTTGGTGTGACCTTCTCAATACCACTCCAATCCCAACAACCCAAGCTCTCGATGAGTTCGCCGATTCGTCGCTGCTCCGTGGTCGGTTCGATGCTTCGCTAACACCACACCCTCATGCTCTCTTTCAACCTGAAAGTGCATCTAGGCCCCCTAGTGAGTTTTGGATGAGTGATGATAAACAATTAGAAATCTAATCATGTATTCACTTTGGAGAAGAATTTTGTTATCCAAGTGCTTAACGATTAACAAAAAGGAAAAAGAAAAGAAGAGGTCAAAGGTTCAAAATTCAAAGTTTTTATATTTTATTTGAGTCATAGGCAAGCCGTACTATCATGAGGGACACATCAAAAATGTTTGATGAGAGGATGAAGTGCTAAGGCTATCCAAAATCAAAATTCCAGGTTTTACCGGACTTGTCCGATAAATACACCAGACTCCAGAACCGGTTTACTGGCTTCCAGAGAGGGTTACCAGACTAGTCTGGTCCCTCCACTGGACTTGTCCGGTCCCTAGCCGGCTTCTAGAGAGATTTCACCGGCTTCCCGATATCTCCACAAAACTTGTCCAGTGGCGGTACAAGACTTGTCTGGTGTCTCAGATTTGTTCGATCTTTATCGGCTTCTAGAAACCATCTACCGACTTCCAAAGGTCCGGTGGACCAGACAAGTGTAGCCTCACTGGCTTCTAGAGAGCTTTATCGAATTTGTTCGGTGCTCCACTGAACTAGTCTGGTGAAACTCTCCTCAATGACTCTTTTTGAGATGGGGGCTATAAATAGACCCCCACCTATCCCCTTGAGTTGTTGGCCACCCAGAAAAAGCAAAACACTCCCCAAGATTCAAAACTTGAGCTCTTGTCTCTCCCCCTAAGATGTAAGCCTTGAATTCTTGTTCTTGAGAGAAGATTTGAGCTTCCTTTGAGTGTGCCACCTGATTCAAGCAAGAGGACTTCACCCTCTCCCTCGATGACCTCGATTGTGTTTGTTACTCTTGGGGATTCAATCCCCTAAATGGCTAGACGTCACCCAGGAGCTCCCAAGGATTGTGGTTTAGTCCCGGGAAGTTTATATTGCCCTCCTCTTCGTGAGGATTGCTAGTGGAGAACCGGGTTGGACTTGGTGGCAACTTAGGAGGATTAGGCTTGAAAGAGACCTGACCTTTTTTGGGCTCCTCAATGGAGATGCAGGCAACCTTTGTGGTTGGCTGAACTTCAGGAACAAATCTTGTGTCTCTATGTGCTTCTTGTGATTTACTTTCTACTTCTTACTTGTGTTCTTCATGTTCTTGAGCTCTAGATCTAGGGTTGATCGATTCTCTCTATTCTATCTTGTATTCAATTTATTGCTGCTATCCTAGTTGCTTGAATTGCTTGTGCTAGCTTATGGTAAGTCTCCCTTGAACTAGAATCAAGATTTAGATAGAACTAATCTACTTTTGGTTTCAAGAAAAACATGTTTATTGGACTAGTCTGGTGAGCACACCAGACAAGTCCAGTGATTGAGGTACTAATTGTTTAAATTAAGTGTTTTTTTCAATTATATTCCTATTCACCCTCCTCTAGGCAACTTTCAATTGGTATCAGAGTCTAACTCTCCATCAACAATCTTAATCGCTTGGAGAGACAATGTCGAAGGTCGGGGATGAAGTAGAAGTTCTTCCACCCAAGGGTGATGGCTCCAGTGGCAGGAACACCCCCAAGGATGGCACTCCAAAGGGCTCATGTATGGAGTAACTCTCCTCCGAGCTCATGCAACTCAAGCTCCAAAGAAAGATTGATAAGCTCAAAAAGAAGCTCAAATCATTTAAGAGTCAACAATTGACTTCTTCCTCTTCATCAAATGAAGAGACCGATGCTTCATCCAAAGAAGAAGTCAAAGGCAAAAGAGGAAGGAAGGAAGATAAGAAATCCTATAACACTACCTCATTCAATTATGATAACTTGCCTCCCTCTAGCGCCCTCACCTTGGTACCCATTGGTAAAGCCCCCCATTTTGATGGGATGAACTATACCAAATGGAAGTACTCGATGAAGATGCATCTAATCTCACTCAATCTGAGTGTTTAGACCATTGTGTGCACATGTGTTGATTTCCTGGAGGAAGATGAAGAACCAAGATTTGAGCAACTTCAAGAAATTCATCGCAATGCTCAAGCAACATCCGTGCTCCTATCCTCATTGGAAAAAGATGAGTTTGATAGGGTCAATGATGTTGAGATGGCCAAGAATATTTGGGACACTATTCAAAGAGCACATGAAGGCACCAAGACCGTGAAGAAAGTCAAGATGCAATTTATTGAAGGGCAACTTGATAGATTTGTCATGCTTGATGATGAATCTCCTCAAGAGATATTCAACTGGCTAAAGAGGCTTGTCAACAAAGTAAGAGCTTATGGATCAAGACGGTGGAGTGATCGGAGGATGATCGAAAGGATGCTACGAGCTTATGCCATCAAGGATACAATGGTAATATCTTTGATTCAACAAGATCCTATCTTCAAGAGGATGACTTTGGATGATGTTCTTGGAAAAATCATCAACCATGAGGTGCTCTTTGAAGAAGCCAACCATGTCAATAACTTATCCAAAGACATCACTTCCTCAAGAAAAGAAGATATTTCTTTCAAAGTAGCAAGAAAGGCAAGAGCAAGAAAGTGGTGAAAGAAAGCTCAAATGAAGAAGAAGATGATGATAATGATGATGAGAGCACTGAGTATGATCCTGATAAGATGACTCTTTTTATAAAAAGATTCTCTAAAATGATGGGCAAGCAAAAGTTCTTCAAATGAGTCAAGAAGGATAAGTTGAGAACAAGGGCCAAGAGGGCTTGCTACAATTGTCGTAAATGTGGTCATTACATCGCTAATTATCCTCATGCGTGTAGGGATGAAGAGGATGACAAAAAGAAGAAGAAGCATTACAAGAAGAAAACTTATGGTGATGCTCACATAGGCAAAAAGTAGGACTCAGATGATGAGAGTTCTGACTCCGATAGCGATGGTATAGCCATCATGGCAATCAAGGGCTTCTCCTCTTCTTCAAGCAAATGCCTCTTCCCAAATATCAACAATGGAAAGCATACTTGCCTCATGGCAAAGGAGAGTAAAATAAAGGTAAAACCTAAAACCTCTCCTCCCAAGTATGTTTCTAGTGATGAGGAACTAGATTCAAGTGATGAAGAACATGAAGATGAAGAAGCCTTGCTAAATGATATGAGCAAAAATCTCAAAGCAAGAATCAAGGGTTTGTTGAGTCAAGTTGGACTTCATGATGAGTTTCTTGAGCAACAAGAGAAGTTGCTTATCCAAGAGAAATAAATCAATCAAGAACTCAAGAAGTTGTTCAAGCTTAAAAAGGATAAAATGGAGAAGCTTGACCAAAAACTTGCGCAAAGCAAGGAGATTATTTCTAATCTCAAGAGCTCAAGTGGTGCTCTTCAAGACTCATATGATGTCTTCCAAAAGACTCATAAAGATCTTGAAGTTTAATTTGATGCTTATTGATCAAGCATCTTCAAGCTTTTAAAGAACAATAAAGCATCCACAAGTCAAGTGAGTGTGGAAACTTGTGATGAAGCTATTGCTCAAGAAAATGATCATTTGAAGCTGGAAGTCAAGAGGCTTGAGCAAATGGTAAGTGAGTTGGTAAGCTAAAGTGCGACCATTTCAAGATAACTGTAAAAATATGATGAATAAACTTGAGAAGGGTTCAATCGTCACTAAGCAAGCTCCTCAATAATTAAACAAGGTTCAATCTCTCAAGAAGCAACAAAAGACCATTAAAAATGAGAAGCTTGAGTATTCAAGAAGTAGATACTTGAATGCAAGAAGACCTCACATCAAGAATGGCATTAGCTACAAGGTGGGAGACAAACACAACTCAAGGGTGAACAACAATGGTAAAAAATTCATCAAGTTCACCAAAGGCAACTCTCACTGAGTGAAACAAGACAACAAAGCAACTAATAATGCCTCATATGCTTCTAATATTGATGCTAATGCTTCTTACATGCCTTATCATGCTTTTGATATATCTTATGTTCTCAAGAAAAAATAAATTTGGTAGGGTTGTTGCTCTGTATGTTGGGCCAGACCACAAGAGGCCTAAGACTTGTGTGTGGGTGCTCAAAGTTCTTGTGGTTAATGTGAAAGTAAATAAACAAGTTTGGGTACCTAAAAACAAGGCTGGAGAGAAGTTGGAAACTTGATAGTGGATGCACCGATCATATGAATGGAGAGAAGAAGATGTTCACATCTTTTGAGAAGAATGACATTACAAGTGATAGCATTACATTTGGAGACAATAGCCGAGGAAAAGTTCTTCATCATGATAAAATTGCTATCACAATCGAACATTCTATCTCTAAAGTTCTTGTTGAATCTTTATACTACAATTTATTGTATGTTTCACAACTTTTTGAGATGTGTTATAATTGTTTGTTCACTAATAAAGGTGTGTCCGTCTTTAGGAGAAGTGATTGTTTCATTGCCTTTAAAGGTGTCTTAAGAGTGAAACTTTACCTTGTGGACTTCGTTCCTGAGGAAGTAGAACTTGATAAGTACCTAATTGCTAAGACAAATATAGGTTGGTTGTGGCATCATAGGCTAGCCCATGTTGGCATGAGGAACCTTCACAAACTCCAAAAAGAGGGTCACATTCTTGGACTAACAAATACTATTTTTGAGAGCATGTCAAGATGGAAAGCAAGTGAGAGCATCTCATCATGCCAAGAACATTATGACAACTACAAGACCCTTGGAGATGCTTCATATGGACTTGTTTAGTCCTATCATCTACATTAGTATTGATGGTAACAAATATGGTCTTATAATTGTTGATGATTATTCATGTTTCACTTGGGTGTTCTTTTCGCATGACAAAAGTGAAATGCAAGAGGTGCTCAAGAAGTTCTTGAAGAGGGATCAAAATGAGTTTTATGCCAAGGTCAAGAAGATAAGGAGTGACAATGGAACCAAATTCAAGAACACTCAAGTGGAAGAGTATCTTGATCAAGAAGGCATCAAACATAATTTTTTGGCACCCTATACTCCACAACAAAATGGGGTGGCCGAAAGAAAGAATAGGACCCTCATTGAGTCGGCAAGGACAATGCTTGATCAATACAAGACCTTCGATCATTTTTTGGATGAAGCTATCAACACGACATGTCATGCTGTCAACCAAGTGGCAATAGTTCATGACGTGACCAAGGAGATGATCAGGACCCACCTCACCCTAGTGCATGTCTTCCACACGTATGCCTCGGCGGACATACTGTGGATGGCCCATGCACTATCCCAATGTACACTCGTTAGGTATGGTAGGATAGCTTCCATCTCAGCGATACACGGCGCTACTCATTTTGGAGATTCCATACGTCCCATATGTATCAGTACATATTCAAATACTTGTTCATTCGGACCCAACCGATGCAAGCCTTAATCGACATAGGCGGGGCCTACCACCTTGGAGCTCTAAATTTCAGATCAGACCACTCATCCTCCTTCCCATCCAGTATTCTCCACTTTCTCCTAATTGCCCCACCCGGTCTCCAATTATGCCAACCTTTTCGATCATCTTGCTAAATCCACATAGGACCTCCATCTATATAAAGGGCCCTATCACGAGAGAATTCCAACCACTCCTCTTGTACTGATAGCCTACAGAACTAAGCATAGCATACTATCATTATCTTTCTTTCATAGGGGTAAATAAAGTGGTTTAGTAAGGATATTCTTAGTGCAACTAGAGTTTCATCAAACTCCTATACTTAAGTGCACAATCATGGCATGATGTAAATATTATAAAGTGAAATCCTATTCAAGGAGGATACAATGTGCTTGCCTTGGTCGAGGGAGAGAGGAAAGTTAGCTTCAGTGAAGCGTGGCATGATCTCCAATCCAACGGGGTTAGAACCCATGTAGTATGATGCATGAAGTAAATGAATGGTGACAATGATAAGAAAGGCAAGAGCGACACGACTCACATGCTTTAAGGTGATTAACGACTTATCTCTTTCATTTCCTTCATTAACTCCTATTAACTAACTACACTTGAGAACATAGCTTAAGGGGGTTTGGTACTTCCTAACACTACTCATGACCAACCATGAGGTGTTCTTATTATTTAGGATTAGTACTAAGTATTCATGGTGAAACCTTGTTAAGTTCCTTAAAAGAAACCTTAATTACATAAGGTTATATTTAAACAAGGGTAAAAATAGAATTTCCATGGTCATAACTCTTGAATAGGGGTTCTGAAAATTTTCCTAGGTTTGGG
>VSTD030000467.1:0-15946 GCA_008808055.3 Sporobolus alterniflorus | reverse complement strand
GGCAGCATCCTCAATGCCGTCCCTGGCAGCCTCCACAGATCCTTCGATGGGCCCTTGCACCGCAGGCTCTAGGGAGATGCTAGGGTCACGGCTCCGGAAGCACATCAGCACGTGGTCAGCCACCGCCTGCGCTAGAGCGTGGCGTTCCTCCTCCAGGCAGCTACTGACAGCCTCCTCCAGCTGGGATATTTTCCTCCCTGCCGAGTCCAGAAGGGGAAGTACGACGCCGACTTCTGGTGCCGTGTCCCCTCCCCGGATAAGGATGAAACCAAAGGATGCTAGAGCAGCGTCTGTGAGGCCCTTCTGGGCGATGACCAGCTCCTGCATCTACCGCTCCACCAGCTACCACTCCTGGGCCGCCAGTTGAGCCTCCTGGTCTCTCAGCCCAGTATCCCGGGCATCCGTGTCGAGGTCCAGAGCCTTCTGCTCTCGCTCGAGGTCGGCTTCACGGCGGTCGAGGCTGGTCTCACAGGTGCTCAAGACCTCAAGCTCTCACCAGAGGGTGATGTCATCCGACTCCTCCTGCTCCTGTAGCAGCCCCTCTAGCTTTTCCACCTCCTACTCCTACAGGTTGACCTGGCGTGCAAGCGCAGCAAGCTCCTCCTCCTACTTGGTGATGGCGCTGGCCTGAGCCTCGACCGATGTGTACAACTCTCGTGCATCGGAAAGGGCCCGCTGAGAGTCAGCGTCATGCTGGGTGATGGCCTCCACCTGCAGGTCAAAACCATGCTGCCGGGTCCGCGCCGCCGCCCTCTCAGACATCATCGTCCTCTTGAGCATGCTTGCCCACAGCTGGAGGCGGCGTCACTTGTCAGTACGGCCCTCACCTTCATGGTGCACGATGCACTGCGCCTGTGACAGTGCCTGGTGAGCCATGCTCACGACTTCACTCACGGAGATGTCACCAGGTGCGTAAGGGGTGGGATGCTCCAGGACCACCTCCAATCCCTCATCGGTAGCAGCCCCCGAGGCTGCGGCTCTGCGGGGCATCGATGAAAGTGGGGTGCGAGCACCACGAGACGGTGGAGGAGCCGCCGCCGCATGGACGGTGATCATGGCCCCCTCCGCTAGAGCCTCCTCCTGTACCACCTCTAGCACCGCCTCCGGTGCCACCTCCGGCTCCCCCTCAGACTCCACCACATCCTCAGGGACTCCTTTGGGGGTTCGAGGCTCGCTGATAGGAGCTAGCCTCAGAGCCACCCCGACAACCACATCTGTGGCAGTCGTGCCTGTAGCGGCAGCCGCGCCGGAGGGAGAGGACTTGGGCAAAAAGCGTAGTAAGAGAATGAAGCCACAAAAAAGGAGAAAAGGGGGAGAGAAAGCTGGACAAACCGAGGTTTCCAAACACCCCTATAGGGACATTTGGCCGGCGGGGTGGAGCCACTTGGAGCCGCAGCCCTCTTGGCCCCGGCCACTGACTGCGCCTGGTCGGGGGACGGTGGGCCCCCGGCTGCTCCTACGGCCTCGGCAGTCGCTGCCTTTGCCGTGGCCTCCTCCGCGGCCCTCTCCTCCGTAGCCTTCTTCACCGCGGCCTCCTCTACGTCCCTCTCCTCCGCAACCCTCGTCACCATGACCTCCTCTGTAGCCCTCTTCACCACGTCCTCCTCTGCGGCCCGCCTCGCTGCGGCCTCCTCCGCGGCCCTCTTGCACATGTCCTCCTTCTTAGTTGCGGCTGCCTCATCAAGCACCACCGGCCCGACGCCAGAGAGTTGCCGCAGCCACTTCTGTAGAGGCTCATCCTCATCAGACGATACCTCATCATCATCAAGGACGACACGCGTCTGTTTGCCCTTGTCGGGGGCCACGACGCTGGAACCGCCAGCAGCACTAGAACGGCCGGCGGCGCCGCCTCGATCACCCGCCAGGGCGCCACTGCGGCTACCTGCTGGACCGCCGCCTACCGAGGCGCCTCCATGGCTATGACCACCAGCAGCGCCGCCCGGACTGCCGGACCCGAGGATGACCACGCCGCGGGACTGGTCGCCCCTCTGCACTGGAGCGATGTCGACATTGTCCAGCGTGGGCATTATCGCCAACAGTGTGTCCTCGCTGCCTGGTTCACGCAGAGGAGCTCATAGCCCAGTCCTGGCGTCATGAGTTCAGCCGAGGGTTGGTCCGTTGTTAGTGCCTTAAACCTTGCGGCCAGCAAGGTGTCACCCAGACTAGACCTGGGCCTGCGGTCCAGCCGCATGATGTCGTTCACCCTAGTGTACATCCATGTGAGGCAGTGGGACCAGTCCTAGAGAGGCGCGAGGTGCTTCAACAGGAAGTCATGTAGCACCATCAGCGAAGTTAGGCCATTTTCGGCCAGGAACTTGATCTGATCCAGCATGGGGTCGAAACCCGGCTCCAGGCCGAGATCTTTCCCCCACTCGGTGCGGTCGAGGGTCGGGCCGCCGATGAGAAGTGTGAGCCGGTCGTGGACGTCCGCCTGCACTAGCGCCCAGTCTTCTCTCCACCATTCCCACATGCCAGGGGAGACAAGCGCGTTGTAGCGGGCATGGCCCGGTGTCCGGCGCTGGAAGTAGTGACAACCGATTAGCGACGAGCGTGTGCTCACAACCTTCAGCACAAAGAAGCTCCAGAACAGCCACACCAATGGCCGTACCCCCCACATACATCTTGCAGAGGTGGACGAAGATGGCCACCAGAGCGATGGAGTTGGGAGAAAGATGTTGCAGCTGGAGCCCATAGTACTCCAGCAGCGTGAGGAAGACCGACAACGGTGGCACCAGCCCTGCCAGGGCGTACGCCGCGAAGAAGACAAAGTCCCTCGGCCTCATGTTGGCCAGCGACACGGCCCCGCTCTTCACCTTGCACGTGAGACCGGGTGCCTGCCACCCCATCAGCCGCCGCAGGCTGGCCAGGGAGCCCGTCGTCTTGAACCGCGAGGGAGGAAGCACGGTTCCACCCCCTATTTATCCTCCCCAGTAAGAGGCAGCCCATCGGGCGCGGTGCTTCGTGCCCACACCACGCGCTCCGCATATCCAGGCGCTGATAAGTGGGTCCAGGCCCTGCTTGTCAGTCGGCGCTGGATGGTGAAAAGGTGGTGTAGCGCCGCTGAAACGAAATCCCCGTGCATCCTATATGCGCGGCGTCCCATCGGTTTGGGGATCGTGGTCATGATTACCTCGGGCGCCATGATTTCCGCTGAGCAATAACGCCCCACGAGGAACTGCGGCGCGTGATGGTTCCGTGAGCATCGCAATGTCCGCGCAAATCGTGGGTCACCACGTATCAGCCGTGCTGCACCACTGCTTCGGAATCCCAACACATAAAGACTCAGAAAGGCTGCGCGGGGAAAGGATGTTGGCCCCACCCACGGGTTTACAGCCTCTCTCGGGGTGGGCTCGGGGGCCACTATCGGTACCATGAGGACCGGGTACCCCCACGTAGAAGCTTCAAGTCAAGACAATGACTCCCACCTCCCGGCTGAGGGCAACTCCGAGGCCGCCATGTGTCCCTGCGGCTCGGGCTCCTGCTCTCGGCTCAGGGCAGCTCTAGGGCCACCACGTGCCCCCGAGGCTTGGGGTAGCACCGGGGCCGCCACGTGCCCCCGCGGTTCAGGGTAGCTTCGGGGCCACCACATGTCACTTGGGCTCCAGCACCCACCTTCTGGCGCAGGGAAGCTCCGGAGCTGCCACGTATCACCTGGGCTCTGCGGGCTACAAGCAAATAAACAAATATCCTCTGGCGACTCGGCCATCATGATCTCTATCGGGGCGGGTACGGCCGTATTTTCCAAGGCGCTATATGACAAGGGCTGCTCCGCACGCTCGCAAGGCGTGCAACAGGTGGCTCATTAAATGCAGACGAAACATGTGACAGGCCGGTTGTAGTGACCCGTCATAGTGCCGAGTGGTTCAACAACTCTGGGCTACAGGGCTACTGCAGCCCGGCGTTAGTGACGTGGGCCACCTGTCAGCCACCACTACGGGCCTAGAGATGCAACGGCGCAGCACCATATCAAAGACTGAATGCAGCGTGGTAGGCGACAAGACCCGGCTTCCCCACACCGTTGAAGACATCATTGGCTACTCCTAGCCGTTGTGTCCTACAGTGTAGGGTTCACCTACCCTGGGGCCACCTGTAGGGTCTTGGGGGCTCAATGTAGCTGCCCGACCTTGAGCTATAAAAGGCTCGAGCAGACGCCATTTCTGAGGGGTCAAAAAACAAAAAAGGCTCAGGCAAGACAAGCTTGAGCACAATACAACTCAGTTCTCCCGTGGACGTAGGGTATTACGCTCAGGCGGCCCGAACCACATAAATCACCGTGTCCACCACGTTCACCTAGAGCTAACAACCAAAAGGCTAAAGGCATTCCCCACAAAAGAACCACAGTGGACTGCGCCAGTAGCAGCTCCGGTGGAAGTGTCATAAAACCACTTCGACACTATCCTCTTCCCTTTTTCCTCCTCACATACACAGCATGCACAACAAGCAATATGTGTGGGGCAGCAACAGCACGCAATGTTTCCTAGCCCAAACTCCAACCAAGCTAGCCCACCCAAGCCATTTCTTCTTCCGGCAGTCGGTTGTACCGTATGAGGTTTTCCCCCCAAACTAGAACCCTAAATCCCCTACAAAATCCTAACTAAAGTTCGGTAAAACATTAAATCTGACACGTGTTCGAGTTAGAGTTTGTCCCTCTCACGTGCAGATCAATTTCTGTCTATAAATAGCACCTCCAAGACTTGGAATTTCTGCTCCCATGAACACCAAACCCTAGCTTGTCCCTCTTGCTCATGTCGTGCCATCTCGGTGATTCCTGGAGCAGACAACCCCCACGCCGAGCACAAGGACGTCAATACACCTCCGTTTGAGTGAACCCTGACGTCGGAGGACCACCACACCATGTTGTCATCATCGCTGAAGTTTTGGGAAGAATCCTCTTCATTGTGCGCCCTCCAAGTTGCCGTCGTGGAACAAAGTGAGCAAAAACGGATTCCTCTCGTCGCTACGTTCCTGTAGGAGGAAACCTCATCGAAAATGGAGCTTCCTAGGTTGAGTTAGGAGGAACTCCGGCGAGCTCTATACCTCTCTGTTCATGGCAACACTGTGCCACCGATGGTTTCCCTATCATAACAAGCTTCGTTCATTTTTACATGAACGGTCAAGATTAATTCTATTAATTTTAATTATTTTTTAGATCTGTTAACTTCAAACCTTCGTAACTTTTGAACCGTAGCTCTGATTTAGGTGATTCTCACTCTCACATGTTTGTAGCGACGAGTAGAACATTTTGGTACTCTTTGTTTAGTAATTAGATACTATTTGATGTACTATTTTATTTATTCTTTGTATTACTTACTTCTGGTCGTTATTATTTAGACACTATGAACTTTGGCAACCTTCAAGATCTTGAAGAAGAAGACTTTGAGCAGCAGCAAGTGGGAAATCAAGGCAAGTGTTCATTGACCATGTTGATCCTATATTCCTTCTCTCTCTACTTTAGATAGTTGCATGCATTTAAATTGAATCATGTGTCAGTTTATCCTTCTTTACTATTACTTGTTGACCTAGATATGGGATGTGTCTCTGGGTAGGTCATGCTTGTCATTGCTTTGGGAATTGGATTTATCTTTGGTCTAATTTTGATTAATCAAATTATTCCACATGAGAAAAGATGGATAATCTTTTTATAGCAACATGGTGGTAGGATTTGGATGGCCGATTTGAAAACTGTGTTCGGGGTAATTGATGGTTTAAGGCTATATCTAGGGGTAACAGGTAGTCCTCTAGTTTGATATGTCACTCAAATCATGTTAAGGACCGGTTCTTGGAGAGATCACCCAGGATGAACATGTGCCACCACGAGCCAAGTATGGGCGCGGCCTGACCTAGTAAATGGTAGAGATTAGTTTTGTACATGCCAAACGGTGGTTTGAGGAAGGCTGGTATATGTCGAAATCTCTGAGAGCGAGATGGGTGGTGAATGAGGGGATTTACTCTTCGGATCCACATAGCACAAGAGGGGGTCTCTAGAGTTTATGAAAAAATTGCTCTAGCGGTGAAACCTCAGTGGGTATGTACAAGCTAAAGGAAGCCATGAAAGAGTTTTGTAGTGATCTCCTGGCCTCATACCAAAGAAAGTGTGATTGTGCTTTAGCGGGCATGGCAACATGAAGGTTTTCTACTCGCTTAGCTAGCGATGAAATCACTACTCGTGGGTACAGGGTATAAACCTCTGTAGAGTGTAAACTATCATGATAGTCGTGCTCATGGTTACAAGTGGTCTAGAGTCCTCAGAGTATTAGTAGCTTTTAGGATGGGTTGGATTGGTTATGTCTGGCTGGTGAATTGCAGTGGGCAACTGTGATTTGGGTGGTGTAATCTATTGATGAAAAGGTGAAGTAACCTATAGTCTTGGCAAGGTGGTTAACTTTGTCATAGGCCTGATATCACATAGTAAATATGATGCTTAAGGATTAGTGAGTCTAAGTGTAGCTGCTTTTCTGCATACAATCTTGTTATAGCTTTATCCTTGTCATTATAGCCTGCATACCATATTTTTTTCCACACATGTTGAGTACCAACCATAAGAGTACTCAACCTCGCTATTTTTCCATGCTACTCAAACCTACTGCTTAGAAGCTGAAGAAGATTTGGGATTCTTCGATGATGAGATCTAGGCGAGCGATTACTCTCGATCGATTGCCTGTGGAGTTATAGAGTATTTCCGCTGCTATTTTATTGAGAGTGTTTGATTTAGTCTTTTATAAGACATTATTCGTATAATAAATATATTATATTGAGACATTGGTTATTTTATATCCATTTTCTGTACGGTATGTGTGTAAACTTAATTCCTAGACACACATACTATGAGCATTCAGTTTGGACTTAAAATCGGGGTGACAAGCGTCCAACCAGCAGCCCACCGATCAGCAGGCAGATGGGAAGAAGGAGGACGCTGAAGATAAGGAAGTCCCAGTCGACCCTAGCAACCTATACAAGAAGCTCAGGATCAGCACATGCCTTGAGGCTAAATAGGAACTCATGATCATCAGTTTTCTCTAGGAAAATATGGATGTCTTCGCATGACAGATATCAAATATGCCTGGGATCCCCAGGGAGGTGATTCAACACAAGTGAGACATTGATCCATTGTACAAGCCGATCAAGCAGAAAGAGAGAAGATATACACCAGAGAGGCGTGAGACCATCCAGCAAAAAGTCAATAAGTTACTTGAAGCTGGGTTCATTAAGCCAATAGACTATCCAAGCTGACTAGCAAACCTTGTACTTGTAGAAAAGTCTGATGACTCCTGGCGCATGTCTATCTATTATACCAGTTTGAATAAAGCATATCCTAAAGATGAGTATTTACTACCTCGTATTTGTCAGATCGTTGATTCCACATCATCGTGTGAACTATTGTCATTTCTAAATGCTTATTCGGGCTATCATCAAATTAGCCTCGCCAATGATGACGAAGAAAAAATAGTGTTTATCACACCATTTGGGATCATCTGTTACAATATGATAGCATCCAAGCTAAAGAACGGGGAAGCTATATATCAGAAGTGCATTCACATCATCTTGGAGCCTCAGATCGGGAGAAATATTGAAGCTTATATTGATGATGTAGTAGTGAAGTCAAAAAAGTGTGGGGATCTGCTTGATGACCTTAAAGAGACCTTCAACAATCTCCGTAAGTATAAAAGATGCTTAATACTAAAAAATGTATGTTCGGTGTATCATCAGAAAAACTGCTCGGCTATATGGTATCTGTAACGACCCCATCATAAAATAATGAGTTCTTAATCAGGATCATGTCGAATGATTCTTGATGAAGCAAGAATACACAAGTACACACATACAAACCATAAATTAAGTGCTCTGAATATAAAATATTACAATTTTTGTTGAAGTTTCAATACAACAGAGTTTTGCAGCGAAAAGTTACACGTGGACGTGGAAGTGATACACTCGATGTTACAAGGGCAACACCTTACTCTAAGATGCTGCCCTCACAAGCGATCAATGCCTACGGGGTGTCCCAATATGTGGTCCAATAATCAAGTTTGTACCTCTCACTGAAACTGCCCTTGGCTTCACTGGGAGAGAGAGAAGAACTACATGCACATAGTTAGATCAACAAGGCAAAGCCTGAGCAACTAAAGCTCAACAAGACTGACCCGTCAATGTGGCTACAAATAGCCGACTCCTATACATGCAAGGCACTAGGGTTTGACGAGCTAAGGACACAATGACTAGCAATTGATCCTTAGTTTTCATTATTTTAGCCATTTTAATTAAGCCAGGTATTATGTTTGCGCTTATACACTATAACATGTATAAACAAGCAGAACACTGACAAAGGTCAATGTCACAAGCAAAGTAATATAATAATCATCATGATAAACGTAACCATAACCATCCTTTAATCCATGCCATCAATACAACTAGACATACTACGAGATGACAACAACGAACAAGCGGTCACTCATATCCGAGAGTGTCGCGGTGACTCAAATTGATATACACCCTGTAGGGGAAGAACCTAACAACACGTTGTGCGTGCTTCAAGAGGTTCTGCCCCAAGATCCACTGCAACGGCCTTCTTTGCCTGCGGAAAGCCATCTGCGACAACGGGCCTACATGCGATGATGATTTCATAAATGAATTTGAACAAGACTTTGATTTAACCATTCAATTCAAGTCCTACTATTGAGTTTTATATTTTTCCTAGATAGATCTTGAATTTAGAAGAATAACTGAATTGATTTCATGAATTTTGGACAAGAAATGAATTTGATATGAAATTTGGAAGTTTGAAACAGATTTGGATTAACCTGGAAATTGGAAACGAGTTTTTAAATCAATCTGGTGCCATGGGCTGAAACTGGAAACATCCTAGCTCACCTCGGCGAAGCTGGCTTGCTCCAGCCCAGGCCAACGGGCACGCGCCCTGGCGCTGGTATGGCCCAAAGGCAGCTGAGCCGACCCATAAGGCGCACGGCCAGCGCATGCTCTCGGCGCGGCGACGCGGCCGGGGCACGTGACTTGGTGCGGTTGTCTAGGCGACACCGACGACCAGCCGACGAGAAGGAGTTCACGGAGATGACCCTTGGCCCACGACACGCCCACCTGGCAACATCCCGAGCTTAGGCTTGCACCGAGAGGAGGTGGAAGCCGCTGAGATCGACGGTGGGCTCAGAGATGTGCGCGGCTTGGTCCTACGCAACAAGGACTGCCTTAGGAGCACACCATTGCACGAGAAAGAAGACAAGATCCCTTGGAGCGGTGGCTCACTGAAGAGGGGACATCTGGTGGCGGCATGGCGTCATCGCGGCAACCCCAAGAGCAACTCTGAGGTGCGACGCTTCCTCGTGACCTGTGCACAGGTGAGGAAAGGCGATGAGGTGGCCTGCCCACGGTGAGTAGCAGTGGTGAAACAGGGGCCACATCAATGATCTTACCGGAGCGGACAAATGGTGGTGGCGGGGTTGGACCGGAGGCGAGGCAGGGCTTCTTATAGCTGTTCGCGCCAGGGCAAAACAGGGCTTGCGCGGGGTGTCAGTGCTCAGCGCTGCAGTGGCGCTGGCATCACGGTAGGCGCACGCGCACACACACTACAACCAAGGCAAGGGCGGCCAGTTAGTAGCGGTAGCGTGGCTCAGACGTGGCGCTGAGCTACTTGTCCTCGCACAGGTGTCCTAGCGAAGAGGTGGCGAGATTCTATGCAGAGGTGGCCACACGGCGGAGTGTGCGCACTAAATGGCAGCGACGTAGATGGTCTATGCGCACGCGAAGGAATGGCTCGGTGCTGAGGCTACGCATGCGCGACAAACGACAGCGGCACCCAGCGGCCAGCGTTGCCAGCAGCTTGTCAACAAGTGCTTCTCCCAGGCATCGCGGCGGTAGGCGCAGCGGCGACAGCACTGTGGCAGGTCCAATTGGTGGGCTTGGGGCAGCGTGAGAGGGGAGGCGTCCGTGGTGAGCTCGTCCAGTGGCTGTCGTCGCGGCGTGGGCGTGAATCACGCCGACGGTGGTAGCAGCCGGAGCAGGGGAGTGGCATAGGGGAATTGGGGAAATAGATCGCGTGGGTTGTGGGCCAGGGGTGAGGAAAATGGGTCGGCTGCGGGTCCGGCCTGTTAAGAATAAAAAGCGTTTTGAAAATTCAGTTAAGGATTTTCCCAACAACGCAGAATAGGAAAATAAATAAAAATAAATAACTAGAGGCCTCCAGAAAATATGAAATTTTTACAGGTGGTAGATTAGGACATTAGGAGAAACTTTCATATTGACAATCTTGCCTGGATCACAACAGAATTTGAATGAAAAATCCAAACCAGATATGTGCTTGAATTTGAATTGAATTCCATGGAAAATTGAGAATTTGACTTGATTTGAAGGTTAACGATGACGATTAGAGTACAAATGAAGTGTTTAACTTCCGGGATGTTACAATATTGTCTTGGGAAATCAACGCGAATCCGAAGAAGGTGAAAGTTATTGAACTATTGCAATCACCTCGGACCCCAAAAGAAATCCAAAAGCTGATAGACATGATGACGGCACTCAGCCGATTCATATCCAACTTAGACGAACATGGTATGTCTTTGTACAAGCTACTATGAAAAGCAGATGGATTCTAGTGGAATGATCAAGCGGCAGTGGCATTCATCAAGCTCAAGCAATACCTAAAGTCTCTGCCAACACTGGTCCCACCCAAGCCTGATGACATGCTATTATTATACGTTGTAGCTACCAACACAATTGTCAGCACACTTATTGTCGTTGAACAGACTGAAGCCACGACAGAAGTCAAACAGTAGTCCATGTACTTTGTCAGTGAGATCCTGAAGAACACTCAAATAAGGTACCCTCAAGTTCAGAAGCTGCTCCATGCATCCCTTATGACAACCAGGAAGCTCAAGCACTACTTGTTAGCCCTTACGGTTCGAGTCATGTTCGATCGACCATTAGCACGTGTCCTTCAAAGCAAAGAAGCAATGGGACAAATCGCATAATGAACAATGGAGATCGGCCAGTATGATGTTGAGTTCATCTCCTGATGAGCAATCAAGTCTCAAGCACTCATGAACTTCATTGCAGAGTGGATCAATTTAGGTCTGTGAGGCATCGATGAGCTACCTGATCATTGGGTGATGTACTTCGATAGATCCTACACTCTCAAAGGAGTAGGGGCTCATGCTGTGCTCATTCCTCCCAGAGGTGATATCTTAAAGCATGCTATTCAACTTGAATTTCCAGCTATAAATAATATTACAGAATATGAGGGGCTGATCACGGGTCTGCGGCTAGCCAAAGATCTCGGCATTCGATGACTCCTTATAAGGGGAGATTCTCAGCTGGTAGCAAAGTAAGTTCAAAAAGAATATGACTGCAACAACGACAAGATGGCCGAGTATCTAGCAGAAGTGCGCAGGATGGAGAAGTTTTTTGATGGGTTTGAAGTACGGTATGTCCCACACCTGGACAACTGTGATGCCGATCATCTAGCTTGGATTGCTTCCTCCAGAGCACCAACTCCGTCAGACGTCATCATTGAGAAGTTGACTAAGTCTTCGGTCAGGTCAGCAGAAGAAGCTATTGATGCAGCCAAGTCAGATCTGATGGTTATTGACGAACCCGAGAGGGGGCTAGGATATGATTGGATGAGTCCGATCAAGATGTTCCTATACAATCAGCCACCATCAGATGACAATACCAAAGTTGAGCATATCACGCACAAATCCAAGATGTATCACCTGATTGATGGGTACTATATTGACGAGGCTCAAATGGCATGATGATAAAGTGTATTTCCAGAGAAGAAGGCATCCAATTGCTTCAGAATATTCATAGCGCAATATGTGGGTCACATTCATCATGACACTCTATCATAGGCAAAGCCTTCAGGCGTGATTTCTACTGGCCTTCAACTAAGGATGATGTGATGGAAGTCATCATCAAATGCAAGGATTGTCAGTTCTTCCAGACAACAAAGCATACAAATCCTCTTCGGCCTATTGATCACTCCTGGTCTTTTGCGATCTGGGGAATCGACATCGTGGGCATTTTGCCTAGGGCACCAGGAGGATTCAAATTCTTATTTGTCGCTATTGACACATTCACCAAGTGGATGGAAGCTATGCCAGTGGCAAATATCACACAAGAAGCAACGATCAAGTTCCTGTGGAGCATCATATACAGGTTTGACATACCCATAAGGGTTCTCATAGATAATGGGACTTAGTTCAAAGGAGCGAAATTTTGATGAAGATAAGAATGTTCCATGACCTCGTAGCCAGAAGCAGAAATTAGCATAAGGAGATGCCCTCGGTGCTATGGGCCCTCTGTACCAATATCACATAGCCACCAGAGATACAACTTTCAATCTGGTTTATGTAGCAGATGCAATGCTGCCACCATAAATCTATCTTGAATCAACAAGGGTGGCACATTTTAATGCAGAAGATTAAGTAGAGGCAAGGGAGTTTGACTCCAATCTGTTAGAAGAAAGGTGCAACACAGCATTGGTCAACGTGCGGAAGTATCAAGAATCCCTCAAGCGACAATACAACAAGAGTGTCGTCCAAAGAGAGCTCAACATCGGGGACTTAGTATTGAAGAAGGATATCCACACCAAAGACAAGCACAAGTTTTCATCTCCCTAGGAAGGATCGTTCATCATAGTGGACACGGCTGCACCACAGGTGTATGTGCTAGCAGAAGTCAACGACGGTATACTCCCTAATACGTGGAATACCGATTAGTTGCACAAATACTATGTCTGATGTATTGATCTAATTAATAAAGATATAATGTTTCTCATCTTACACCTGTTACTATATTGCATTATCCTTCGATTCGTTGACCGAATGGGCTCATTAACCCAACAGTAAAAATGATAAGTCTAAAAAAAGAGATGACGCGTTACCGATCCGGTTAGTTGCTTTGCCCCAGCCAAGTATCAGACAATTCCTGATCGGCGCCTTAAGGTTAAACGCTACCAGACACATACGGCTTGCATCGATCAGCGAGTCATATTAGGCTTATGTGCAAATATATTTGGATTCTGGAGCAATCCGCTTTAAGTTTCATGATTGGGTTAGACAACAACCGATCGACTTTCAAAACACAACCCTGGGACTGTGCAAGGCGATGAACATTTCTACGCATTATGATGATCTGCAAGGCTGTGCCCACTTAGCAATAAGTGCTCTAGATTGATGCAAGGAGCTCACCTCTAATCGCACACACGGTCAACAAATCAACGCGTACAAAATGCAAGGGCTCCCGATTGTTGTCCCTTAACATCTATCTTATATTTTTCACACGCAGCGCCGTGTACAAAAAGCAAAGGGCTCCCAATTAACATTCCTTAACATCTATCTTATGCTTTTTACATGTGTAATGCCACGTACAAAAAGCAAGAGGCTCCTGATTGACATCCCTTAACATCTATCTTATGTTTTTTATACGTGTAGCACCATGTACAAAAAGTAAGTGGTTCCCGATTGACATCCCTTACTATCCGACTATCTAATACTTTTTATCCGCGTAGAGTTAACAAATCTCAATTGACATATCATCATACTTTTTATACACATTAATCATCGGTATATGAAAAGCAAGGGACGTCAATATATCTATATCCATCAGGTATTCGTTCAGATCAAATGAAATTTTTCATAAATTAACAAGAGTTTATTACAACCTGTAGAAGAAAGATTACAAAACACCAAGGCTATTGTTATCATCGGACTCAGTGAGCGCAGAGAAGTCATACAAAGACACAAAGTACAGGGCAGTGTCATAAGCGCTATCAACTAACATTGCCTGCTCCGCATCGTCAACCGTGAAGTCCTTGTGAACGATCTCTTCATCAAAATTGGGTGTGTGATTCTTCACCAGCGCCATAGCATTGGCCACTACCGAAGATATCACCGTCGAAGATGAGAACTCTCATTTGGAAAGCGCTTGCTGAGCCGAGTCCAACAGTTGCCCTTGGCTCTTCATCTTTTCCTCAGCCGCCTTTAGCGTTTCTTCGGCCGCCTTCAGCTTGATTTCCATTTCATACACCTAGATCATGGCTCTATCCAGAGCAGATGATTTGCTGGCCAACTTACTGGCAGTAGCAGTGAGGGAAGCTTGGACCGATTCAAGGTCCCGTGCCAGATTAACCCTGGCTTCATCAGAAGTTTGAAGAGATTGTTTGGCGGTTTGACGAGCAGCCTTTTCCTTAGCCAAGGACCGATCAGCAGCTGATTGGAAAGCTTTTTCTTCAGACAGCGCTTTTCACGTTGTCGTTAGTTCTGCAGTCCAAACTACAAGTCCAAGAAATCGTAAAGTTAGTAAAGAAAATAAGAGGTTTGAAGCAGTGAAGAAAGAACTGGTACCTTCTCTCTCAGTTTCTACATTCTTCAAGCTCTCTAAATAGTAAAGAACTCACTGGGTGGAATTCTTGGCCTCAGCATTGGAACAGACCATCAGGCTTGTTCCTCCCACAGGAGGAGGAGCAGAAGCAGTGGCCACGTGTGATGTTGCCTGTTCATCAGTTGGTTGCTACTCAGAGGCTTTCGATGGTCCACCCAGAGAAGATTTCCTATGAGCAGTCAAACAATCAGTATGCAGATTAGCCATACAATGACAATTAAATAAGTTTACCTTTACCTCGGCACAAGGATCTTCTTCAGTGGAGGCTGGCGCAACTTCTTCCGAGGTGGAATATAATCGTCGGCTGAAGTACCGGTACTAGTGGCCTGAGATATGCATCGAAAGGCTTCAAAGAGGCGTCCAAAGATAATCTCTATAGCAACGAAATCCAGTGGACTATGGGGTCTGCGGTATGGAGGAAGCTCAATTTGAATCATCACATGATCTGTTGAAGGAAGTGCGTGTTTTCACTTAGGAATTGGCGGGGGACACTTGTGCCTGCGTCTGCCAGCAGGAGGATTAGCGATAGCAACCCGATCAGCAACGAAATGATCAGTTTGACCCCGTGCATTTGACCTGATCGTGTTAGGAGCGATCGGCTCAACTGAAGAGGCTCCCCCATCCCCAGCATCATCGCCAGCTGACTTCTTCATCACGTTGTCCTCGCAACTAGACACCTCCACGTCAATAGCAACCTCGGGATAAATGCCCTAAAAGCGCAAAAAGATTGGATTCATCAGCTACGGATATAAGGAAGACCAAAGGAGACAGGGATGCTTACTGAATGAGGAGGATTTTCACTACAGAAGGGCACGGGTGCGCTAGCAGACCGCGCAGTTGGTGGATCCTTATCAAATAAGCGCCCCACGAACCGATCTTCCTCAGCCTGGGTCAGACCTGTATAAAATAGAGAGATTATCATATCAGAACAACATACCATCAGCAACTAAAAGTAGAGTTAAAATTCTATCAACAATAGGCTCACGACTTGGATCGGCTAGCCGCGGGCACTCATATGACAGCTTCTCCCGACGACCGAGTGGGCGAATCCGCCAAAGAGTAAACTCCTCAGCATAGTGGCACGCCCGAAGACCGGACTCGTGGAGCTCAGTTACCTGCTTGACTGAAGCAACCAAGCGTGGGGTCATCTTCGGCTCTCCCCACTTCTTGTCAATCAGCAGCAGGAGCAAATACATGTTCGCCCATTGAGGTTGGACGTGCATATCGACCAGGAACCACCATCGGCTAGCACCTTTCCAGCTGCCCTTGAAGGAAGTATGGATGTATTCATCCCAGCAGTTGCGACGAAGAGATAACCCAATATCAGAGAAGACAACCTTCTCATATCGAGCCGAAGAATAGAAGTACCAGAATATGCTGGTATCCAACACAATTTCTAGCCAGCATTCACATAACATAGTGAAGTAGCTAAGGGCAACGATGGTGTTCGGATTGAGATGAACCAGCTCACACCCAAGATGGCTCATCACAGCAATGAGAAACTTGCTAGGCAGAAGTCCAAGCCCAGCCACAAGATGTGACTCAAAGCATACTA